>CABHPQ010141662.1:0-25868 GCA_902168405.1 Peromyscus aztecus
AGTATTGGGGACCCAGTGGTGCATACTAAGCAAGCACCCTACTGCGGAACCACACCCAAGCCCCTCACTGAGTGATTCTAGGTAGGTGCTCTACCACTGAGCTACACCCCAATTCCTCTCTGGGGAGTGGGTTTCTGGGCAGATACCCTATTGCCAAGGCACAGCCAGCCCCTCACTGGGGGCTTTTAAGCAGGTGCTCTACCACTGAGCCATGCTCCCACCCCTTCCTTTTCCTCTAATAGCTGAGTTGCAGTAGAATTCATATGGCACACAGTCCACCCACACAGAGCGTCCATTTTCATGGTTTTCAGTGTTCCCCTGAGCCGTGTCTGTCAGCAGTTGCAGGATGTGTTCAGCATCTTCCAATTCAATTTCATTTTTGGAATAAGCCATGTCAAGTGACTGTTTAGATTCTAAAATGACTCCACCTGCTCAGCCTGCACCTCCCCCATGCAAGCACTCTTATTTTTGTACTCAGGTCTGTTTCTTCCCAGAGTCTCTCTTTGCAAACCTGTGAATCAAACACACAGAGGAATGTTCTTTCCATGTGCATGGATGAAGGGAAGGCCTTCCTCACACTCCTGAATTTTGCGTCCTTCCTGCATGCCTCTGGTTACATGGCTACCCAGAGGGCCCCCCTGCAGGTCCTGCTCACTGGGATGGGACCAGGTGGCTCATAGCCCCCTCTTCTGGTTTCCTTAGCCTTCAGCTCCCAGCTGGCTGCTGTACAGGGGTGACTGCCATTTCCCCTCCCTTGCTCCTTCAAACCCCTAACCCACATGTCGTGGTGAGGGTCTCAGGCTAGACTCTGTCTGACCCAGCCCAGGAACCCACTAGGGCAGTGTCTCCATCTTTCTTTCCTCAGCAGAGGTCTGTATGTGTGCATCCTCACAAACGTTTGTTGAGTGGATAAGTGAATGAAACCCTCAGTCCCATTTAGTACTTCTGGGACCGTAGGCATTTAATTTTCCTGAGTCTTAGCTTCCTCTGTAGAATGGGGACATGATATGCAAAACGGCCTGGGGGTGGCCTGGGGGCGTCGCATAGAGTTTGCACTATTTTTTTTTCTTTCCCATCTGGGAGCACAGAGGCCACATTGTCAAGTCCTAACCTGAATGACCTTAAGCTAGGCCGCCCGCCCTGTTATAGACAGGCTGGGGCAGGAGGCCAGGCCCCACCTCCGAGGATGTGACGGCAGGGTCTGCGATACCCATAACCGCCAGCAGGGGTCGCGGCGCATCGGGCTCTGAGGACTAGCGGGCGGTCTCAGTCTAAGTTTGAAAAGGAGGAAGGGCCGAGGGACAGGAGAAATGAGGCCAAAGGCTTATCAAGCACAAGCAATCACAGTGGAGGGAATAAACTGAACTCCATCAAAACTCAAGACGTTTGAAAGAGAAACCCACAGAAGGGTGACAGTATTTGCAAATGTAATATCTGATAAGGGATTCATAGCAGGGTTTACAAGGACCTCAGAAGACCCAACACCTGGATAACTGGGCAGCAGGTGTCTCCGGGAAGGGGGAGGGGCAGCAGAGCTGAAGGGCGCAGGAGCGGTTACAAAGTTTCTTCGCTGTTTGACGGAGTATTGGTTGAAAAAGAGTGCAACAGAAACAGCCTGTGGCCAAGCTGGCTTTGTGATTCCGGGAAAGTTGTCAGGAAAGTATCACAAGCAACATTGTAATGGTGGATCAGCCTCAAACGGAAGGTGGAGCAAGTTAATCTGTTACTGTAGAGCTGGAGGCAAAGTTCTTCCAGAACAGAGAGGTGCCTGAGTGTTCCTAAATGACATTTTTTTTTTAATTTAAAATGACATTTCTTGCCGGGCGGCGGTGGCGCATACCTTTAATCCCAGCACTCAGGAGGCAGAGCCAGGAGGATCTCTGTGAGTTCGAGGCCTGCCTGGTCTACAGAGCGAGATCCAAAAAAAAAAAAAAGACATTTTTTGGGGGGGTAGGGTCACATTGCATGCCACTTGGTGCACATGTGACTGCCAGAAGACAATTTGAAGGACCACTCACTTCTTCCACTATGTGGGCCCCAAGGATCAAACGCAGGTCTTTAGGTTTGGCAGCAAGCACCTTTCCTTGCTGAGTCATCTGACCAACCCTGCAAAGACTGTCTCTCATTTAGAGCTGGGGACATTGTTGGACAGTGTGTAGACAGAGTTCACTGTTGAAATGGCATCATAGGAAGCTGCTCATTCTGCTGACGTTCTGAAATCTTTCATCATGTAAATAACTTCCATTCCTCTCTCTTATAATAAACTGATGGTATCTAAACTAATGAAACATGCAATTTGTGCATGGGAACACACACACACACACACACACACAGATGCACATGCACACATACACACACATTCATGCACATGCACACATACACACATACTCATGCACATGCACACACTCATGCACACACACTCATACATGCATATACACTCATGCACATACGTACATACACACACGTGTGTGCGCGCACACACACACACACACACACACAGACACACACACACCCTTCAAGAACCAAATCCACTTGTGAATAGAGGATCTGAATAAAAATGGCTCCAATAAAGATATGTGAATTGATAAAGGTATGTGAATTGAATCAGCTTGGGGTGTGGTGGAAAGAAGAAGCTGGGTATCATTAGTCACAGAACAAACAACACAAAACCACAATGCTACCACTTCACAGATGGCAGAGTGGCCAGAATAAAAATGTAAATAAAGCCGGGCGGTGGTGGCACACGCCTTTAATCCCAGCACTCAGGAGGTAGAGGCAAGTGGATCTCTGTGAGTTCGAGGCCAGCCTAGTTTACAAAGGGAGTTCCAGGACAGCCAGGTCTGTTACACAGAAAAACCCTGTCTCAAAAAAATCAAAATCAAAAACAAAACAAAAAAATAAATAAAAGCGTGTGCTGGTGAGAGTGAGAGGAAACAGCCCTTGGCATTGCTGTGTGGGCATACAATGGTGCAGCTTCACAGTATGTAATACAGCCTGCAAGTTCCTCAGATGCTTAAAGTATCTGCTTAAGTTTACACAAAAACAAGGTATGAAAATATTCATTGCAGCTGGGCAGTGGTGGTGCACGCCTTTAATCCCAGCACTTGGGAGGCAGAGGCAGATGGATCTCTGAGTTCGAGGCCAGCCTGGTCTAATGGGCAAGTTCCAGGACAGCCAGGGCTACACAAAGAAACCCCATCTCGAAAAACAAAAGCAAAAAATCATTGCAGCTTTATTCATAAGGCATCAAAAAAGGAATAGGAACAACTTAAAATCCCCATCCTCTGGTGAATGGATGCACAAACTGTGGCATATCCAGTCGTTATAATATTATTCGACCATGAAAAGTACAAATATTCTGATGTTTTATTGGTGAATATGGGTGTCTTGAAACCACGTGAGCTGAAAGAAACTAAATAAAAATAAATAAATAAAGGAAGGGCACGACCACTCCTAGGTGTGGTGGAGGAGAAGGTTTATTGTAGATATGAGGGAGCTCATAGCCAGAGGCAGGGACATCTGGGAGAGTCCAGAGTGTTCATGACCTGGAGCTAAGTGAGGAGAGTGGGGAGGAGGGAGAGGAGGAGGGCTAAGGAAGGGTAGACAAAGGCCAGGTAACCAAAATGGCTGGATTTTGTAGGGAAGGGCAGTCCGGCCCCTGGGCTGGAGAAGTTTAGGGTAGAGGGCGGAGTATGCCAGCCGTACCCTGTAACGGGTAGGCCTGAGGGATGTTGGGAGAACCTGGTGGCCTGTGTCCACTTTGATATGTTAATGGTACCTCCATTAACCATTTGTCCTGAGTCTGAGACCTAACAGAAACCAGACACAAAAAACTATGTTGTGTGGTCTGTTTACACGAATGTTCAAGACTGGGAGTTCTATTAAGGAAGTAGGAGAGTAGCTGTTAGAGGCCAGAGAGGGGAGGTTACCTACTGGTTACAGGGTCTTCTTTTGGGGTGATGACGTGCTTTGGTCTTAAAAAGTGGTGATGGTTGCTCAACCTTGTGAATGTCATTTAACCCAGTGAATTGCTTTATTTGAAAAGACACAGCCTGCCAGTGTGGCTGTGCATGTTTATAATCCCAGGGATTGGGAGACTGAGACAAGAGGATTTTGATTTAGAGACCAGCCTGGCCTAAATAGCAAGCCTTCACTGTCAGGTATATTTTATGATGTCTGAATTATGTCACAATTCTAAAAAGACTTGTTTAACGTGAGAGCATGTTGGCTCATTTCCTGGCCACACTGGACTTCTGGCAAACTCTAGTACGATGGTCAGCATTTCTGCCCAGTTTCCAGACCTGTTCCTCTTCCCAGCTGACGCCTGTTCTCTGCGGAGTGCGAGGCTGCGGCCAGGGGCTGGTAGGGCATCTGGAACGGGGTCGTTCCCCGTCTTAGGGCTGTGATGTGGGATAGTCACACAGGAAGATCATCTGGGCAGTTGTGTGTTAGGGTCTGAGAGGGGCTTCCCATACCTGTTAGAGCAGTGGTTCTCAACCTTCCTGATGCCGCAACTCTTTAACACAGCTCCTCATGTTGTGGTGACCCCCAACCATAAAATTATTTCGTTGCTACCTCAAAACTAATTTTGCTATGGTTATGAATCATAATGTAAATATCTGTATTTTCCAATGGTCTTAGGTGGCCCCTGTGAAAGGGTCATTCAACCCCTAAAGGGGTCACGACTCACAGGTTGAAAACCTCTACCATGCTCACATGACACAGGCATGTTCATTCTCTGTCTCTGTCTCTGACTCTCTTTGTCTCTCTGTCTCTCTCTGTGTGTGTGTATGTGTGTGTGTGTGTGTGTGTGTGTGTGTGTGTGTGTGTGTTGGGAAGGGGTAGGTATGTGTGCCATGGCATGCTTGTGGGGGTCAGAGGTCAACCTTGGGTGGCGGTCCTCCCCTTCGGCCTTGTTTGAAGCAGGGTCTCTTGGCTGTTCTGCTGCTGTGCTGTGTAGTTCAGGCTAGCTGACCCTGGCACTTCAGGAATTCTCCTGTTTTTGCCTAACATTTCCATGCATGGGTGCTTGGATCAGATACATGCTGCAGTACCCAGCTTTTACATGCGTCTGGGGATTCGAGCTCGGGTCCTCGCACTCTCGCAGAAAGTTCTTTTACCCACTGCAGCGTCTCCTCAGCCCAACATGGGCAGGTTCTTAGAACTCTGGGGTTTTAGAGCGTGTCTTGGAGCATGACTGTATTCCACTGACTAACAGCCTGGGGTGAGGGCTCAGCGGCAGAGTGCACATGCATGCTTGAGCACTGCCGGAAAAAGCAAACCCCAAAAAGGAATGAAGCCCCATGTTGCAGCCTGCCCTTCTACAGGCCCACCCAAGATACCAGCTTTCAGCAGCTTTGCTGGGTTTTGCCTCATTGCTGGCATGACCCTGTCCATGGCAAAGGGAAGCCTGTGAAGACTAGTCCTGGGGACCGAGGCCATGAAGATAGCATGTTGTAATTGTGTGCCAGGGCTGGAGCCCCACAGGTGGCGGTAGGAGATGAGAGAAGCTGCTGGCATCTGGGCTTGGCCCCCAGCGTATCTCAGTATGTCACTCATGCTGCTCTGGTCCCTCCCCTCCCCTCCCCTCCTCTTTCTGTCTTCTGTCCCTCAGCAGGCTGCTGGTCCCTTTCATTCTGTCAGGTCCTGCCCTGCGCATGAGGAGGGGCTCTCCCCATTGTGGTGGGTGAGGTCTCCCCACTCATAGGAGGCATGAGTACAGGGGGCTGGGTCAGCTCTCCCATTGTGTTCTAGAGCGGTCAATCAGCAAGTTGGGAACACAACTGTGAGATGGCCTGGGCTGCACGGTCAGATAGCTTCTCGTGGTAACTGAAACATCCATGCCCCTGCCTCCTTTAGCGCAGCACCCTCAGCCATCCCCCCAGCTCCTGAGCTCACGCTTTAGCATGGCCAAGGCTGTCTATTTAGTTTGGGTTTCTGATGCTGCGGCAAAACACCATGACCAAAAAGCAAGTTGGGGAGGAAAGGGTTTATTTGACGTACACTTCCACATTGCTGTTCATCACCAAAGAAAGTCAGGACAAGAACTCAAACAGGGCAGGATCCTGGAGGCGGGAGCTGATGCAGAGGCCATGGAGGGGTGCTACTTACTGGCTTGCTTCACCTGGCTTGCTCAGCCTGCTTTCTTATAGAACCCAGGACCACCAGTCCAGGGATGGCACCACCCACCATGGGCGGAGTCCTCCGCCATTGATTACTAATTGAGAAAATGTCTTACAGCTGGAAATCATGGAGGCATTTCCTCAGCTGAGGCTCCTTCCTCTCTGATGACTCTAGCTGGTGTCAACTTGACACACAAAGTGGTCAGTCCACCGTCTCTGGTGTGTTGTCTGAGATAGCTAGCTGCTCATCTCCTACGGGGCAATAATGCCTGCACCCCCACCCCACCCCCGCTTTAAAGGCTACCATGAGAGGACAGTTGCAGACCATGTATTCTGGGAACTGTGGTATTATTGCACCATGACACCAGGCTGGCCCCCAGCATCCACGGGAGCCTTGAGATACCCTGAGAATACCTGGACCCATATGCACTCTCCATCGGCATTGGTCCATGAGATGGGAGAACCCGTGGTCTCTGCCACTAGTGCTGGCCTTGAGGAACATGGAGATGGATGCAGGCAGGCTTGAGTCCCCTGCTGCCTGCTGCTTGGTGTTGGACTCTTAGAAAGTGCCCGGTAACCAGTAGAGCAGGGCGGTGGCTGATGGGGACTAAGAGGTCCTCCAGCCCTCTTCCATCACTGTGGCCCAGAGGACAAGGAAGGAATGAGTGGTCAACACAGCTCATGTACTCAGCTGTCTGGGTACAGAGGGGGAAGGAACTGTCAAGGAACTGGGGTCCTGGCTCCATGGAGGTGCAAAGGCTGAGGCTACAGCCTGGCCTGAGTCACTGGCCCCGAGCTCTGCAGACACTGCTTTGCTCTTTGTATGTGAGCAGAGCCAAGGCCTGCATACAGAGGGCAAACTGAGACTCCATGGCATCTCTTCCTAGCTTGGCCTGGCTCCAAGTTCGGACTTAGATCAGGGCCATTGGGCCCAGAGGGAGGGCACATGATGGATGGCCACCCCTTGGCCCTGACTTAGGCTCAGAGGCCATCTGAAAAGCCAGCCAGGTCTCCACATATCTGAGACCCAGAGAGGTGGACCCGAGCGATTTGCCTTTAGTTGGCTCAAGTACCTGGGTTTAGGTTCTCTGTCTGACTTGGCTTGGCCCGGGGCACCATCATATTTCTGTGGTAGTGGTGAGGGGATGGGATCAAGGCTTGGTCCAAAGAGGTCACAGGGGATCCTTGAGGGAACTTCTGTGTGGGAGGTAGCTTTTGAGGCAACAAGCAGGGAGGGCATTGAGAGGAGAGAGAGGGATAGGTTCAAGGTTCGAGCAACACCCTCAGTGTCTAGCTTCCCTGTACTACATAACAGGGGCGGGAAAGGGGCCCATCCAGTGTGGAGAGATGAGGGGCCAAGACTAGCCATATGTATCCCAAAACCTCCCCCCTGTCCTCCAATCAGGAGTGATCACGGGTTGCATCCTCAGCACCTGAGGAGGGGGCGTGACCTTCACTTACAGCTGTCACCTGTCCTGTGGAAAGATGCTGTCCAGTGTGAACTTCTGCGTTCTAGTTGTTACCCTCCCCTGACATGGCTGGGACTTTTGCTGGAGTCCAGAGCTCAGGGCAGGGTGGAGACAGATCAGTTTGCACGAGCAGTTGGCTGGGAAGGGACATAGGAAGAGCCCCGACCCGGAAATTGCTTGCCGTGGACCCTGATATGGAAATTGCTGCTCCTCTCCTAATCCCAAATTCAATTATCGCATTCTGTGGGCAGTACTGTGGGGACGGATACTCCCTGCCTCGCTGGCACAAGTGCCAATTGGTATAACCTCTCCCAAAGGGCGATTTGGGAAAATCGATCAAAATTACAGATGCAGCAAGCTTTCAGCTCAATAACCCTGCCTCTGAGAATTCTTCAGCAGGCTCAGCACAAGTAGCCACAGAGTCACTGCAGACAGGCAGGTGACTTAAACCAAGCCACAGAGTCACTGCAGACAGGCGGGTGACCTAATCCACTGTCTTTCTGGACAGCAGAATGTTCTCTGCCATCCAAAGAACTGGGATCTACAGCGGAGAACATAACATGACACAAGCTGAGGATTCTGCCTGTTCTCTCACATAAACAGAAGGAGGCAATTAAGAACCAGAGGTTGGGGCCGAAAAGAGAACTTGCTACTCTTGCAGAGGACTGGAGTTCAGTTCCCAGCATCCGTGTGAGGTAGCTCTCAACTGTCTGTAACTCCTGTTCCAGGGAATCTGACGCCCTCTCCTACAAAAAAATAATATAAGTCCTGGTAGGCACTCCAGAGGCAGGTAGGCAGATCTCTGTGAGTTCAAGGCCAGCCTGTCTACATAGAGAGTTTTAGGACGGGCAGCTTACAAAGTGAGACCCAATAACACACAAAAAAGTCTTAAACAAACAAACAACAAAGCAACAACAAAAAACAGAATTGGTGCTGTCTGTCAATGGATATAGAGTGGCAAGCTGGGTGGAGGGTGCCAGAAAGAAATCTCTATTACACCTTTTTATACGTTGTCTTTGAGTCATATGAGCTATCAATGTCTATTAGAAATTTAACATCAGTGAAAGTAATAATTGGAAGATTTCTTACAGCTTCTCTTGGACTCCGGGAAATCGTGTAGCAGATGTTCAGTGCCATTTATTAGCACACAGCACCAAGTGCAGCTGTGCAGTCTGACTGTCAATACTAGAATAGCACACGGGAAGGAAATAGAATCCACACAAACAGGACGCCAGTGCATTGTCCTATAGCGCTTTTCTCGAAGATCATTCCTTTTTAAAATATTCATTTTATTTCATCTGTGTCTGTGTATGCCATGCCTGTGTGCAGGTACCAATGGAAGCCAGAAGAGTGTCAGATCCCAGAAACAGGACTAACAGGCATCTATAAACCTGATGTGAGTGCTGGGGTCTGAGCTCCTGTCCACTGAAAGAGCAGTAAGCACCCTGAACAGCTGAGCGAAATTTCCAGCCTTGAGGTCATTTTATTTCTTTTATTTTTTGTTTTTTCAAGACAGGGTCTCACTCACTATGTAGTCTTGGCTGTCCTGGGACTCACCCTGTAGACCAGGCTGGCCTTGAACTCAGAGATCCACCTGCCTCTGCCTCCCGAGTACTGGGATTAAAGGTGTGCACCACCACACCTGGCCTGAGATCATTTTTTTTTTTTCATCTGCCCCTTGACTTTTTTTTTCCATCCATGGAGCTTTTCTTGTAGTGCATGCATGTGTGCGCGTGCGAAGCCCAGCTCAGAGTGTATCAGTTAGTGCTTGGTGCGTAATAAATGTCACACACACACACCACACACACACACCACACACACACACACACCACACACACACACACACACCACACCCCACACGACTTAGGATGAGGAGGAGAACAGTTTACTTCTGGTACACTTTACAGAGGTGCCACGTGGCAGCCACCCTCTGTCCTCGTACCTTCCCCTCCCAGAGCCCAGTCTGAGTACAGGGGCTGAGAAAATGCCAATGATGTCAGAAGCTGTTGTAGGCTGGGTGTGCAGCCTCCTGTGCTCAGATCATAGAGGACGGAGAGGGTATAAATATTGTGTGTGTGTGTGTGTGTGTGTGTGTGTGAGAGAGAGAGAGAGAGAGAGAGAGAGAGAGAGAGAGAGAGAGAGAGAGAGAGAGAGTTGAGGAGCATCTGCTTCAGAGAGGTACAGCTGAGGGGTAGAAGACAAGGTAGAATAAATAACCCCCTGGAGGCAGGGCAGTCAGCCACTCTATGACCTACCTCATGGAACAGAAAGTACAACATGTTACCTCTCTTTAAATCACAAATCTGTTGTGCTCTGACCATTTTTTCCGGCCGTTAGAACTTCTCAAAGAGGTCCTGTGTTCCAGCTGATATGGAATGTGACAACCCGCCCTTTCCCTGGAGCAGGAACAACTCCCACCCTTCCAGCCTTTTGAATAACTTAGGTTTCACCACCTTACGATTACATCTTTGCCTTCTCTGAGGTAAATTTCTAAAGATGAAGGAAAGAGCAGAAGGTGTGGCTGTTGCCAAACGTCTCTCCTAATGAACTTGCGTGCCTGAGGTAGCTCCTGGCCCTGTTAGAACAAGATGCTGGGGTCATATGTGAAGACACTGAGGAGCTGCCTGGCCTCAGAGCAGCACTTGGTGAGACCATAGGGCTGTGAGACCTCCGTGCTGTC
This sequence comes from Peromyscus aztecus, assembly GCA_902168405.1. Classification (NCBI taxonomy): domain Eukaryota; kingdom Metazoa; phylum Chordata; class Mammalia; order Rodentia; family Cricetidae; genus Peromyscus; species Peromyscus aztecus. Next base: position 10,272 of record CABHPQ010141662.1, read on the forward strand.
TCCAGGACACCGTGACTGTGGAATTTGTCTGTGCATGTCCTTCATCAGGCATTCCGTTTTCCATGGTGGATTCACCTGAACTATAGGCCCATAGATTGTGGCTACTCTTTCCCACCCCTTCCTTCCGCTGCAGAGGCCAGAAAGGAGCATCAGATCCCTCTGGAACTGCAGTCACATTTAGTTGTGAGACAAGCAATGTGGGTCCTGAGAACTGTACTTGGATCCTCTGCAAGAGCAATATCCACTCTTAAGCCCTGAGCCATCTCAGCACACATGAGCCACTCTTCCAATCAAAGCAGAGGGCACTTGCTTATTTTGATTGACTCAGGGATAGTCAGTTAATCTAAGTCCGTGGATGAAATTCTCTGTCAGGGCTACTCTGCTGCATGACCGATCGAGAGGCATTTGTGAGACTTGTCTCTAGGAAGAGTCAATGCGACGGAACCCTTTTGCAAAAGAAACTGGAGCAGAGAGAAGGAAAGGCAGAACCTGGGAGCTACGGGAGCTACACTTAGGTGCCTGGATCCAGCTATTCCTGAAAGTGCAGCTTTCTAGAGGCATTACTCTATGAGTCAGGAAATTTTCCTTTTAGCTTCAGCTGGTTTGGGCCAGTATTTTGTCATATGCAAGTGAGTTCCTGAGATGCAAGCCCTTTGAAGAAGGGCACAACATTGACTCAGTCACGTCTCCATTGTCTCCATCAAAGCAACAACCGAGGCCAGCTGGAGACACAAGTGGACAGAGGCAGAGACACCCGAAGGTAGTCATCATATTGTGACAGGGTTCCTGAAGAGAAAAACTCCCAAGAGGCCTGAGTAAGTTGAATGGAGTCTTTATTAACTGCCAGCAGAGGGGCTGTCCCAAGCGGATTAGTGGGAGTAGCTTGGACCTGCAGTTTGTTCTAGTTTTTAAGGGGAAAAAGAAAAAGAAAAAAAGAAAAAGATGTAATTGTAACATGTACAGAAAGGCAGCTCTGAACAATTGCAACAGGCAAGTGTTATTTACTGAAGCTGAGAAATAACACTTCCATGGTCAGGCAGTTAACCTTTAGCTCAGGGCCACAGTATACAGGAACTAGACCAGTTTACCTTAGGAATTTAGGGCTGGGCTAAGTGACCAGAGATCAGTTTTACCCAAGGTAGTCTTAGTGCTTAAGGTATTCTTAGGAATCCTTTCATGAGATGGTGTAACTATTGTTCAGTAGGCGGCTACAACGTTGCAGGATACAGGGTAACTTGGAAAAAGAAAGCAAAAGGGCTAAATATCTTGCAATATCTCTTTAAAAGAAATTTAGTGTTATTATTTGTAGCAGACTTTCTCTTGGACCACCAACCAGCTCCCAAATAAAGACATGGAAACTTATTATTAGTTATGAATGCTCAGCCTTACCATATGCTTATCCCACTAACTCTTATAACTTAAACCTTATAACCTGTTTCTCTTCAACTACGTTTTGCCTCGGGGCTTTTTTACCTTTCTTTCATTCTATATGTCCTGCTTTCCTGTTTCCTCCATGTCTGCCCATCTGGCTTGACCCTGACATCTCCCTGGTGTCTCCCTGGCATCACCCTCTCTCCCTCTGTCTCTTGTTCTCTCCCCCTGAGCCTAGATTCCTCCTCCTACTTATTCTCTTTGCCCGCCAGCCCTGCCTATTTCTCTCCTGCCTAGCTATTGGCCATTCAGCTTTTATTAGGCCAATCAGGTGCCTTAGGTAGGCAAAGCAACACATCTTTACATAGTTAAACAAATACAGCATAAACAAATATAACACATCTTTGCCTAGTTAAAGTAATATTCCACAATTATTATTATTATTATTATATTATTATTATTATTACTGTGTGTGCGCGCGCGTGCGCGCGCACATGCAGGTGTCTGCAGAGGCCAGAAGAGGGCATTGGATCCCCTGGAGCTGGAGTTGCAGACAGTTGTGAACAACCTGAGTGGGTGCTGGGAAACAAGAACAAAGCATGAGACTGTGGCTCCGTCTCATCTTGGCTAACAGTACGGAATCTTGTTGGGTGCCGGGGTGCTGCTATTTCAGCAGCCCTGCTCCACACTGACAGCCACCCTTAAGCAGCCCTGGCTTGTCAGAGCTCAGTTCCCCAACCTGGGAGGCCCAAGGAGCTAGGTGACCTGTAGAGCCTGGCCCAGAGCCATGCCCTCAGCTTTTGTCTGCTCCCCGGGTGCCAGCATGTGACCTGGGTGGTGATGGGTTGTCACATAATCTGGCTTTGTTGTCACATCTAGAATGCAGAGATGAGGTTCTACTTCATGTGGGTTTTATGGGACTTTAGGTCAGCCCAGGAGCCAGATGTGGGCTGCTCTGGACCAGACGGTGCTGGTCAGGACCTGCCGGACATTAGAAGAACACCCCCTACGACCTGGCATCTGACTGAGACCTCTAGGTTGGGTGGCAGAGCACCTGTACGAACTCTCCCTGATCTACATGCAGAGCTAGGTGGGAGGAGTTAGATCCTATCACTCTGCATTTGGTTGGAAAAGGGCACACCCTACCCCGGCCTCAGGGCAATGAGCTCATAGTGAAAAAGCCTCTTTCTGGAACCAGTCCCACCCCCGCACCTGTGGTTCCCTCGGGGTCATTGGACCCCACTCTCCACTAGAGACTCCCAGGTGGGTGGGTAAGGCTGTCTGAGGGCAATGTGTTGGCTCTACCCCACAAGTCAAATGCTGGGGACCTTGCTGCCCAGACACCAAAGTTAGCATGTGTCCCCAAAGTCTGGGAGCTGGAAACTTAGTCTCCAGGGCAGCAGGAAGAATGGGGCTTTCCGGATGGAATGGATCCTGAGGGCTTTGGTTTACATGAGGTTTAATCACTCTGGGATTAATGGCGACTGGGTTGCCAGAGGGTGGCTTTGTTAGAAAAGCACTCTCTCCTTTGCTAGCTTGCTCAGTCTTGCCACATGGTATGACGCAGCAAGGCTAGCATCTGTGGGTGTCATGCCCTCTAATATCCCTGCCTCCAAAACTGTGAGGCAGGGATACTTCTTTTTAAAATACCCCAGTTTGGGTATTTTGTCACTGAGAATGGAGCAGAGCATGGGGAGTGAGATCTGGAGACCAGGTAAGCCCCAAATATAGAACTCAAAGAACCAGATGAGGCCTGGGACAAGATGAGGCAGGGAAAGATTTGGAGTGGAATACTCCACTGAGCCCAGATATGCAGATTCCAGAGCACACTTTTCAATGATGGGAACCTTGAAGGCCAGGTGCATTTGTGACTTTGAACATTCACAGGTGACTCCTGCCCCTCCCCACTCCCAGCAAAGGATGGGCGTCTCCCAGCCAGGTCTCCTAGTGTGCTCTTTCTGCTCAACACTACAGTTAGAACACAGCATCATGGAGACACCCACTATAGTTTTAGTGTGTAACTTTCCTTTCATGATTAAAGTTGTAATTTTTTTTTAAACATCTACATTTAGGAGCCTCTCATATCCCATCAATTCTCTCTCTCCATCCTCTCTATCTCTCTGAGACAGTGTTAATCTCACTGGGTGAGAATAAGACCACTACCACAATTTTTGAGTCAAATTTGAAGCAAGCTTTATTAAATATTGGCCAAGACAATGGACACTGGCCAGGCCCATACCTGGGATTCCCAGAGAATGGCCTCGAATTACATAGTCCGGCGCTTATAAAGGTAAAACCCACAAGGCTACATATTTCCTGCCTTCATCCAATCGAGAGCAAGCATACATCCTGACATACTTCCTGCCCATGTACCTCTTGAGCCTACATGTGATCAAGCACATCCTGTGCAGTTGGGGCAACTAACCTTGTTCACAGAAGTGAAAACACTGGGCGTGTTTCTTATGTGAACAACAGCCCCCAACACTGCAGGAAGTTATCTGTCCTTGGGCAAGTGGGGCTTACAGGTTAGAGGCATTTTTCACCTTTTTTGGGGGTGGGGGTGGGGGGTAGTTCGAGACAGGGTTTCTCTGTGTAGCTTTGGAGCCTGTCCTGGAACTCGTTCTGTAGACCAGGCTGGCCTAGAACTCACAGAGATTCGTAGAGGCGTTTTTGTTTTACAAATCTCTTAAGCACAGTAATTAAAACTTAAAACATAGCCAGGCATTGGTGGCGCACGCCTTTAATCCCAGCCCTTGGGAGGTAGAGCCAGGTGGATCTCTGTGAGTTTGAGGCCAGCCTGGTCTACAAAATGAGTTTCAGGAAAGGCACAAAGCTACACAGAGAAACCCTGTCTCGAAAAACCATTAAAAAAAACAACAACAAAACAAAACAAAACTTAAAACATAACTTTAGCCATAGTCCAGATTGGCCTGAAACTACCTGTGTAGCCGAGGAAGACCTTGAATTCTTGATCTTTCTGCCTCCATCTCCCACATGCTGTATGATATAGCTGTATGCTCTCCCCATTTACCCCATGCATTTACCAGGGATCAAACTCAGGGCCTCACATGTGCTAGCAAAATACTCTACGGACTGAGTCACATCCTCCACTCCATTTGTCTATTTTTTTTTAATTATTATTTATTTTATTAGTGTTTGCCTGCATGTATGCCTGTACACCACATGTGTGCAGTGCCCTTGGAGGCCAAAAAAGAGTGCTAGCCCCGCTAGAACTAGAGTTACAAATGGTTGTGAGCTGCCATGTGGGTGCCAGGTCCTCTGGAAGAGCAGCCAGTGCTCTTAACTCCTGAGCCATTTCCTCCATCTTCGCACTTAGATCCTTTAGAGAAGGACAACTTTTTGTATCGTGGCTGTCTCCTACTCTGGGGCCCCCAGGTCTCCTCTGGGCAGCATCTCTGCTGCCCCAGGCAAAGGATGCCCATTGAGTAATCAGCCACGTGACCCATTCATTTACTTTTGTGAGCTCTGGGTCAGGTGCCTCGAAGGCCTCTTGGTGTCTGACAGGGCCTCGTGTTCACACATCTTTTGCTGAGTGAGCTGGGTGCTCCCAGAGAGAGGCACAGGCACTTCAAGTGAGCCTGCTGGAAAAACACCAGAAGCCAGGCAAACTGCACACATGCTAAGTGGAAAAAACCCCTCTGCTTCCTTAAGGAGGAGGATGCAGCCCTTGGAGGTTGCATGGGGACTTTAGACAGCCCAGGGCCCTGCTGGATACAAATTGGAAACTTGGGTTGAGAAACTCCTGCTGGTACAGGTCTGAATCAGCCTTTCACAGCTGGGGTGACAGCTTGTCTGTGGCCCTGAGCAAAACTGCCCTGGACAGTAAGCACAGGCTATGCTTAGAGGACCTGTGAGGGCTAAAGTTATGTTTTATTACTGTGCTTAAGAGATTTATAAAACAAAAATGCCTCTAACCTGTAAGCCCCACTTGCCCAAGGACAGATAACTTCCTGCAATGTTGGGGGCTGTTGCTCATGTAAGGTAAGTCACGTGTTTTCACTTCTGTAAGCAAGGTTGGTTGCCCCAGGTGTACAGGATGTGCTTGATCACATGGAGGGGTGGGGGAAGTGGGTACATGGGCGGGAAGTATGTCAGCATGTATGCTTGCCTTGATTGGATGAAGGCAGGGAATATGTAGCCTTGTGGGTTTTACATTTATAAGCACCAGACTAATGTAATTTGTGACCATTCTCTGGGAATCCCTGGTATGAACCTGGTCAGTGTCTATCATCCTGGCCAGTTTTTAATAAAGCTTGCTTCAAATTTGGCTCAAAACTTGTGGTAGTGGTCTTATTCTTGCCCAGTGGGATTAATAGACCTTGTCATCGCCATGTAGGAGGTGTCGAGACTAGCTGCTGCCTGGCTCTTTCTGCTTTGTGCATATACTCTGTGGCTTTGTGATGACCATGCCTACCACCGAGTCTCCGTGGACCTCCACATCTTCCAGAACCAGGGAGATAAAGACTTGTCCCTGGCATATTGGATAGCTCTTCTGAATTGGTGACTAATCCTCTGTGAGTAGACCTGGCCAACAAGATGAGGGCAAGAGAACTAGCGTGCCCTGGCCAAGGTAGGAGTTTGATAGGTCAAATGAGTTCAACTCAGTAAATGTGGTCTGCTGTGGAATATTACTTTAACTATGTACAGGCGTGTTACATTTGTTTATGCTGTGTTTGTTTAATTATGTAAAGATGTGTTGCTATTTCACCTTGCCTGTCTAAGGCACCTGGTTGGTCTAATAAAAAGCTGAATGGCCGACAGCTAGGCAGTGAAGGGATAGGCAGGGCTGGCTGGCAGAGAGAATAAATAGGAGGAGGAAGCTAGGCTTGAGAGAGAGAGAGAGAGAGAGAGAGAGAGAAGAGAGGAGAGGAGAGGAGGGAGAAGGGAGGAGGGAGGAGGGAGGAAGGAGGAGAATGAGGGAGAAAAAGAGGGAGAAAAAGAGGGAGAAAAAGAGGGAGACACTTGGGCCAGAAGCCAAGCAGCTGCCACCAAGCTAGATGTGGAGGAAACAGGAAAGTAAGACATACAGAATGAAAAAAGGTAAAAAGCTCTGATGCAAAATGTCGATAGAGAGAAACAGATTGAAACAAGAGCTAAGATAAGGCCTAGCCTTCATAACTATTAACATATCTGTGTCATGATTTGGGAGCTGGTTGGTGCCCAAAAGAAAGCCTGCTGCTGTGACCCTCCATGCTGTCCCCGTCACACAGGATGCCTTCTCAGCAACAGTAAAAATTATTCTTTCTTTCTTTTGTGTGTAGGGGGCTAGAGATGAGTGCACGTGTGTGTGTTTGCACATGTGGAGATCAGAGATACAACACTAAAGAAACACTGCCTACCTCTTTGAGAAAGGATCTCTCGTTGGCTTGGAGCTTACCATTTAGGCTAGATTGATGGGCCAGTGAGTTCCAGGGATCTTCTTCTCTCCACCTCCCAGCATTGGGATAATAAACTACCATGTCTGGCATTTTATGGGGGTTCTGGGGAGCTGAACTCAGGTCCTTGCGCTTGCAAGGTAAGCACTTACCAACAGAGTCACATACCCCAGTCAGTCCCTCCATCATGTTTTGACCACTTTAGGAGTGGCTCAGAATTCCAGGGGGTTGGGGTAGGACCACTCACAACTCTGTAAGGCAGGTACCTCAGTTGTCCTGTTGATTAATGAGAAAACAGAAGTTCAGGGAAATTAATGAATATATCCAGAGTCACAGCCAAGGGGAGGTGCCAGTATCTGATCCATGAACCTCCACTCCAGTCTTCTGTGCGTCTGCTGCTCCTTATAGACCACCCTACTTCATCTCACATCCAGTGAGAGGTCAGATCCTCCTTTTCTTAAGACACAGACTAGTGCTGCTTTGGCCCAAAGTGTGGAAAGCTGTGGTGATCGGAAGCATTGGTGGGCAGCGTGCCGTTGGAATCCCTCCTGGCTTCCCATCCCATGCTGATCATTTCCCAGTTTCTCTTGCCATCACAAAACTCTACAGACAGCATTTATAGGACTTGGATATACTTGATTGTGTGAACCATTTTCCAATTGTGGCTCCTGGTGGTTTCTAGTGCTTATTATAAATAATCCTCCTGTGAATACCTTCATATATCACTGTGCATCACAGGTCACTCCATTGGAGCAAATTCTGCAAAAGGAATTACGGACTTAAACGGTAAGAGCTGTATTCAGATGGACTGCTGCCCCAGCTATAAACTGTTTTCCAGAAAGCCTGTGCCAGTCTGCACGGCTGCCTCCATTTAAGGGCAGTGGGACAAGACAGAGGCCACATGACAAGCTAGGTCTGCATAAGGCATCAGGGACAAGGGAAACTTACATAAAACCAGTGCTTTGCTCTCAAGGGCAGTGAGCAGATGGAGCTGCCTCGGGGTCAGGGTGGGACTGAGGGAGGGTCATGGTTCATCTGCCTATCTGCAGGACAGAGCACCAAATTCAAAGCCTCCAGGGAGCTAAGGCTTTCTCTCAGAGGCCTGGGGATGGCCCCGTGACAGCTTCAAGGTGTCGTGGCAAGTCCTCAGCCCTCACGTCCTGTACACACCTGCTGGGTGGCGTGCTTTGTACTTGGGCAGCTACTCAGTGCCTTGCTCCCTCCTTATACCTGTGTCATCTAAGTGACCCTCAAGGTGACATGAGGGCTTTCCTGAAAAAAAAAAAAGAAAAAAAAAAAGAAAGAAAAACTGGTTCATCACCTGCTGTGTCTGAGTGCCCTGGGAATGCTGGCTGTATTTATTCATTCCCTGCAGAATTCCCTGAATTCCAGAATTCCCTGAGAACCCACTGGGTTCTCAGCATTTCCCTGTGCTCAAGATCTCTGGATTCAGTTCCTGGGAAAAGAAGCTGCCTGGTGCATCCTGGGAACAGTAAGTGGAGGATGGGGCCATGGTACCCTCCATACCTCAGGTGCCCCTTCAGCAGGGCTGTGGGTAGGAACCTCAAACATTTGCTCATTCCATGTCATTTAGGGGCTAAGGCCTTTCACTCTGGACTGTGGGGGTGGGGGAGCCTGGACATATGTAGAATTCTAGAGCTAATGTGTGCCTCATCAGCTCAAATTAAATAAATCTGTGCTTGGGGAAAAACCAAGGTAACAATTACATTTGCTTGTTTGATAGGTACTTGCTGAGCATCTCCCATGGGGACAAGCTGTCTGCAGATAGAGTGTGGCCACCAGAGCCCATGCAGTGGGGATCACTTTGGGTAGTGACACTGTGCACAACTTAAATGTTTTTTTTTTTGAAGTGCTGGGAATGGAGCCCAGAACTTCACACATGCTAATAGTCTACCACTATACTCCACCCCAAAAACATTTTATTTTATTTATTTTCTATAAATGAGCATGTGCTCTTAAAAAAAATCTAGACAAGGGCTGGAGGGATGTCTCAGTGGTTAAGAGTGCTCACTGATCTTCCCAGCATCCTCATGGGACTGCTTGTCAGCTCCAGGGGATCTGACATCCTCTTCTGGGCTCTGAGGGCACATTCACTCACGTGTATATCCTCCCACATCGGCATACACACATATATTACAAATACGGCCCAGCAGGCACTTGTGGAACAATCCTGGGAGCCCGAGTTCCATCTGTGGAACTCACAGTGGAAGAAGAGAAGTGACTTCCATAACTGTTCCCTGACCCTTACATGTGTGCCATGGTGGGTGCACTCATGCATGTGCACACACACACAAGCAGAATACATTTTTAAGGAAATCAACAGAGGGCCATCATTGACATGGCTCAGTGGATTAAGACACCGCCATCAAATCTGACAACTGAACTCCATCTCTGGAACCTACCTAAAGGTGGAAGGAGAGAATGGACGCCGCAGAGTGGTGCCCTGACCTCCACACATGTGCTTTGGCATGTGAGCCTCCACCACACACAGTATGTGTGTGTGCGCACACATACACAGCAATAATAAATAAAACTTTAAAAATCAACCTGTTCCTAGGTCCTGGAACAGTACTATCCCGGGTACTGTTCAAGCAGGAAGGAAAGAGGGGCCCATGACTACTACCACACTAATGAGCCTGATGACTTTGTGCTCAGCGAAGGAAGGGCAAGAGGCCAAATGCCATGATTCCATTTAAAGTATCCAGAGTAGAGAAATCCCTTAAGACAGCCTTTGCTGAGGTTGCCGAGGGCTGGGGGCAGGTAGGACAGGACACTACTAACAGGGTGTGGTTACACAGCGTTGTAAATGTACTAAAAGCCACTGAAGTATAAGCATGAAGAGTGAACTTTGTAGTATCTGAATGATATCTCAATAATGCTATTTTAAAATTATTTATGTATTTCTTTTTACTTATTTTATGTGTGTGTATGCATAAGCACCATGTGTGTCAATGATGCTATTTTCTTAATAGAATCTTATATGTTTTTATAATTTCATACATGTAAACAATGCATCTTGATCACATGTACCCTAAAGTCCCTTCCAAATCCCCGAGAACCCCCAACACCTCCCTCCCACTCTTCTCAGGCACCCCTAACACATCTCCCTTCCCTTTCACATTCTCTTTTTCCCCTGAATAATACTATTACTTTAAAAAATTAATGTGTTAAGAGGAAATTCTTTTTTTTAGATTTATTTATGTGTGTGAGTCTTTTGCCTGAATATATGTATGTGTAGCATGTGCATACCTGGTACTCACAGAAGTCCAGAAGAGGGCATCAGATTCCCTAGACCTGAAGTTACAGATGATTATGAGACACCATGTAAGTGCTGGGAATGGAACCTGGGGCCTCTGCAAGAAGAACAAACGCTTTAACCACTGAGCCATTTTCCTGTTTCCCAAGACATTCATTTTTTTGAGGGGGGATGGTATGGTCTTCAGCAGCCAAGATAGCTTCCAACTCACTATGAACTACGGATCTTACTGAATGCTGAGGTCCCAGGTCCATGCATTGCTGTGTATCAGACTTGTGTATACTAGATAAGTACTCTACCAACCCTTCCGTTTTCTTTTTAAATTATATTTAAAAGGAGAAGAATAAGCCCTTGTTCTAGAATGCTCTCTCTCCCTCTAGACTCCAGTCACTGGCTCCACCCACAGGCTGCCCTAGCCACAAGAACCAGTCCAAGCCAGGTTTACATCCTTTTCCCCTATAATACATCCAGAGCTTGCTTTATTCTGGGGCTCACTCTTTCCTCCAGGCTCAGACACAGCTCTTTTGCCTCAGCCTCTGGAATGCTGGGATTAGAGGCATGTACACCACCCTTGGCTTATGCTTGTATCTTGCAGTGCTTTCCATATACTTTCAAGTAGTAGTTTCAAAGTTTCACATCTCAGAGTAAGGTCTCTGATCCATTTTGAGTTGATTTTTTATGCAGGATGGACGATAAAGACCTAGTTTTATTTATTTTTTTGCATGTGGCTATCCCGTTTGCCCAGCATCATTTGTTGAAGAGATTGTTTTTTCTCCAGTGTATGCCTGTGAGAACTTTATAGATGATGGGGTGGCTGTGGCCATGTGACTTTGTTTCCTGATCCTCTGTTCTATTCCATTGGTCTGTATGTCTGGTTTTATGTCAGCACTGTGCTGTTTTGTTTTTTTTTTTGTTACTCTGGCTCTATGGTGTAATCAAGTCTGAAGATATCCCCACTATTATTATTATTTTTGCTTAGGATGGCTTTGGCTTGTGGGTATGCTTCTATATGAACTTTAAGAGTGTGTTTTTTCTACTGCTGTGAAGAAAGGATGTCACTGGAACCTTGATGAGGATCATATTGAATCTGTAGATGTCCCTTGATAATATAGCCATTTTCAATGTTTTAAAGCTTGCATTATAGAATTCTTTCACCTCCTTGGTTGGGTTCATTTCTAGGTATTTTATTTCTTTGGGGCTACTGTGAATGGGATTCTTTTTCTATTTCTTTCTCAGCATGTTCAGTACACTTCATTGTTTATTTTTGCAGTGCTAGTGAGCAAGCCCAGGTCCTGTGCTTATTAACTAAGCATTCTACCACCGAGCTCCACCCCATGCCTGACAGTTATCTTTTAAACTGTATCATCTGCCTTCCCAGAACTGTTATCTGAAACTCACTTGCCCCTAGGATCACAAAGAGAGCTCTACTCGGTAATCAGTATTTACTCAGGAGACTTTAGGGCCAATTTCTGATTTATGTGTCTTATTCTAGAACTTTATTTTTCTTTGTCTCTGTTTCTTTTTGGATTTTTGAGAAGGGGGATCTCATTTAGCCCAGGCTGCTCTCCAACTTGCTGTGTTAGTTAAGAATAGCCTTGAACTTCTGATGGTCTGTGCCTCCATCTCCTGAGTGCTAGGATTACAGGTGTGCGTCACCTGGTTAATGCAGTACTAGTTTGCTTTCTGCAGTTGTTATCAAACACCGTCAAAAAGCAACCCGGGGAAGAAATGGTTTATCTGGTTTATAGGTTACAGTCCAACACTGAGGGAAGCCAAGTCAAGGTAGAATCCTGGAGGTAGGAACCGAAGCACAGGCCACAAAGGAACACTTGTTTGCTCAGTCTGCTTTCTACAACCCAGGACTTGCTGCCCAGGAGTGATACTGCCCACCGTGGACTACCAAAATGAGCCGTCACTGCTTTGTTTCCTGTTAGGTGAGCCTTCTACCAACTGAGCCACATCCTCAACCCATGGTTCAGAGAATTCTAAGGGTGCTCATTGTTGAGAGGAGGCAGGATTCCTCCCTCCTTCCTGTAACATGGTAAGACCATTCCAGAAGTGTTAGGTCACCCTGTACTACCCGATCCATGTCCCCAGGCTCTTCCCAGGAAGAATGCCTGTCATGGAGAGTGAGATGCAGGACTGAACAACACCATGGCCTGAGCATGCCCCTGCTATCACCTCCCAAGAGGCCCCTACCTGCCCCCATCTGGGGCCACTCAATGTTGGCTGTTCTTTGTCCTGCTTCATCCCTCCTCAGATCCCAGGGAGGACTTCCTGTGATCCCTGGTCAATTGCTTTGCCTCTCTGGGATCTGTTCTCCAGAACTATCTCCTTCCATCTGCTGCAACTACCAGGGTGTCCTCTGGGATGGTCCCAAGGAAGACTTAGTGATGAGAATTGCCTGTGCTAGACCTGAGTTCTAGACAAACTGCTACATCTGCAGAGTGAGACCTGCCCTAGACAGCAGTACCTGGGGCCCAGCTTCCCACTGGCAATACCGACTCCTCTTTCTAACTAAGGCTTCATGGGCTCTGGCATGAAAAGGGCAGCCGGATTGGCCTGTCCTCCTACACTCCTTCCCTTCTTTGAAGTTTGTTGAGAGCACTTACTGTGTGCTGACACTGTAGGACATGACCACTGCACTCGTCCACGGGTGAGCAAATTGCATGTCTCCTGCATGGGGCAGATGCATCTTCAGGTATCTGGCCTTGGGGTCTCTTGTCACATGGAAGGCTCTTAGGTACTGAGGTGGCGAGGGCTAAGGTGGCTTAGGTGAGGACTACAGAGAAGAGTCACTATTCTTCTTGGGTCTTGAGCAGTGACTAAAGTGGAATACTGCCTGGGATCAGCCTCTGCATCCTCATCTCCAAGTGGAGGGAACCTTGGATACAGTTTTATTGAACACTGAAAGCAGAGGCTGTATCTAGGGCCCTGGGTTGATGGTTTTTGCAGGGTGTCCTCATGGCCTTGCCTTGTGAGCCTTAGGAAATTAGGTAATGCATTGGGAAGTGCTCAGGATCAGGGAGACAGAGACTTGGAAATGTCCAGTGACCTGAATAAGGGCACAAAGAGAGTCCCTGGCTTCTAAATGCTATACAAGGGACTCCTTGGTTCTGTATGCTGGAATTCCAGGACCTTTTAGTCACATTAGTCTGAGATTCCTTGCAAAGAGGTCAATGGCTTTATCCAGTAGTTTCATAGCTATGGACTCTGAAGACCAAGGGCTGGCATAGGGAGTGAGTTCTTCATCATAGGAGGTATATAAACAGGACTGTGTGAAAGTACCTTCAGGAGTTAGAAAGCACATGGTGCCCAGTCAGACACAGGCTCTCCCTGATCAGTCTCAGCCTGGATTGTGCCCCAGGTTTGTGGGTAGGGTCATAATTCTTCACATACACCTGTGAGTGTGTGTGGGCAGCAGCTGTAGGTATGGCCAAGGTCTCTCTCTGTAGCCCAGGCTGGCCTCAAACTTGCAGTGATCTTCCTTCTGAGTCTCTGCCTTCTGAGTGCTAGGGTTATAGGCATGCACCACCACGCTTTTACTGCGTGTTGTAAATGGCTGGTTGCATTCATTGCTAGTTACTCAGCAGGTACATGATACAGGCTTTCCCTATGTTCTTTTGGAAGCAGGAGACAGGCAGACTAGTGAGCATTGACCCTGGCGTGTGCTGAGCTCCTTCTACCATGATTTCCCTTGCATAGTCCTTGCATAGTCCTTCTATGCACAGGCCAGGATCCAGTGGGCCTTTGGTGGATAAACCCAGTCCAGGAGGAATTGGCCAGTCCATTCTGCAGGCTCAGGTTAGGGGAGGCAATGCTGGGGTCTTTAGCCTCCTTAGGGAAGATGAAAAGGCCCTCACTCACCCTCTGCACCAGTCTGGCAGGTGAAGCTTGGATCTCCATCTCCAGGGACACAGACCTGCAGAGCTTGCACCTGCTGCTCTGCTTCCACTTGGGTTGAGTGGGCTTTGTGTTCATGCCTGACTCCCAAGGTAGATGAGAAATGAGATAATATAAATTAACAGGCATCTGCCAAATGCCTAGCCTAGTGCCAAGCACATGATTTAACCAGTGGGTCTCTGGGGTATACGTTTAGATGGCTCTCAGTTTTCATAGTGTAAGTAGTCCCGGTATTCCCCATTTCAGGAGACAGTGTGCCACCACCCAACTCAGCTAAGAAGAGATTTGAACATAAGCCTTTCTAAGTTACTGGATTCAGCACCCACAGCCAGCCCCCAGCAGGACCCAGGACATCCTGCCACGGGGTAACAGTACTGTCAGCATTTGCTTCCTTCTAATGGCGAAGGCTGGCGTGGCCTCTGTTGACTTTTATGTCACATGAGTTGTTGGTGTCAAAGGTTCCAGGTCCCTTCGTATTTGTAACATGCATCTCTGACAGGGTACCACACCAGCAGGGTGAGGACAGAGGTCAGAACTTTCTGGTGTTTTCCTTTGTACTGGCTTCCTCAGGTGAAGTGGGCCCAATGACTGCGCATCACGGGAGAGTGGGCGCAGATGAGCCCACTCTCCCGTGATGCGCAGGTGATCAAGCAGGTGGAGGGAATGGACTCTGAAATCAGGTTATTTCTGAGTACAGGGCCCCTACAGTCATGTTTAGAAGTGCCCAGGAGAGAGGCTTGTCCCTGGGAATTGAGTTAGCTCAGGGGGTTGAGAAAGAAGCAGTCCACTCCTTGGGAGAGGTGGCAACCAGCGAGGTGAGTCAAGGGGTTTCTGGAAACCTCTTCATGTCTCCATCTGAGGCACCTCAGGACGGTCTCCAGATCTCTGAGATTTAGGACAGAGAAGTCCTTTCTATTTTTATCCATCTATCTATCTATCTATCTATCTATCTATCTATCTATCTATCTGTCTGTCTATCGTCTATCTTTGAGACAGGTCCTTTGTTGCTCAAGGTGGTACAACTCCTGGACCAAGTATCCTCCTGCCTCCTTTTCCTGGTGTTGGGATTATAGGCTTGGGTCACCACGCTGGTCAGGGCAGAGGACTTCTGTCTTTGGGATCTGGGTTTGCTTAATCGAAAAAATGGACACAGTGCTTACTGGCACCAACCTCCGTGGGTGATACTTGAGGTTCTCCCATATTCTGGCAGTACAGAAAGGCCAGGAAGACACTCCAGTTTTGTGACCCTACTTAGCAGAGGCTTGGCACCTGAGAGTAGGGTACTCTGGAGCCTGGCTGTTCAGTCCTGGTTCTGTTCCGGGGTTCGGAGCTCTAAGTCATGGTGCCTGTGGCCTGACGCCTTCGGAGAGAATAAGGCCCACAGTCCGGCGGACCATTTCCAAAGATCTCCAGGGCCAGGCGCCTGCCTGGGGCGAGAGCCGCAGGTGGAGGCCATGGGGAGCATCCCGCAGGTGGCGGCGCACAGCCGCAGCCAGGTGGGCGTGTCAGGCCCCGCCCCGCGCGCTGGTCTTGGGGAGGGTGGGACGAACGGAAGCCCCGCCCTCCCCGCGCTCTTGGTCGGAGCCGGTGCGGGAGCGGAGGCGCGCGGAGCCGGCAGGAGCACGCGGGAGCGCGGCCCCGCAGCGGCCC
>CABHPQ010141665.1:0-26597 GCA_902168405.1 Peromyscus aztecus
CACACACCAAAAGATGCATCAGAAATACGTTAGTAAATAAAAACAAATGCATCCAATGTATCATTTTTAACAGCTGCATCATAGTCTGTATGTGGATGTATTTTGTCCATTCAACCTGTTCCTCTGTTGACAGGTACTTTATCGTATTTTCCCCATACAATGTACCACGGAGAACATTTGCCATTTTCCCAGCAGTGTGCAGGTCCTCATGCCCTGGCACATGAGAAGCCTTTTGTTGAGATGAACCATCTTGACCGAATTCAATCTGAGGGCAGAAAAATCTAAAAGAATATTGCATAGTCTGGGAGAATTTACCTGCAAATAAGTGTCAGACATGTGTGTTATACACATTCTGACTTTACAGGCTGCTTTCTTTACTTCTAGAACAATGGTCAGCCAACATGTTCTCTAAAGAACCAGATACTAAATATGCGCTACCACCGTCAACTCAGGCACTGTCATGAAAGTAGCCACAGACAGGAACTATGCCTGTGTTACTGGGGAATTCTGTGTACCAGAACATGGTAGAAATTGACGTGTGGACCTTTGATTGTCAGCTCCTATCCTAAAACTGTGCACAGTATAGGCATTTTAGCCAAAGTAGTTGACATGTTCTCTCAGGTCCCCCCAAAGGCCTCTCATGTCTATAAAGGAACAGTAGGCATCATGTCTCTTAGGAGATGACCTGTGGTGCAGAAGAAAGACTACATTTACTGCCCAAAGACTTGACATTGTGTCTTAGTTGCACTGTGGACTCTGTGTGTCTAAGAAGGGGCAAGTTGTCCAGTGTTTTTGAGCCTCAGTTTCCATTTTTATAAGTCTTGAATATTTTTGTGAGAGTAAGGCGAAGTGAAGTAAGAGCCTGGGAGCCCTTATGCATCTGGATTTCTCAGTGTCCGAACTGCTTATAGGGTTTGGCTTGGGTATTTCCTTAATGATGTAACCATTTGAAACTGGGACTTAATGGAAAGATAGCTTCAATTAATTCCAGTGACTTGCATTTAAAAAAGTGCCACCAGATACATTTATTTTAAAATAGTTTTCTAAAATCCCACCAACATCATGTAAAGCAGACAAGCTTCTATTTTTTAATCTTGTGTGATAGATCTGCCAGCATAGACTGCAGAGGGATGTTGTCAGGGCGTTTCAAATCAACTCACAATGCCATCGAATTTATAAAATTGAGGGGGAAATCCCCAAAGATATCCAAAAACAGGTGAGCAGCCCTAAAATTGTTCCTTTCCCCCAACTTCTTTACAAAATGTCTGTGCTGTGACACTGAGCAAAGGGGTTGGTGGCACCCAACATCCCACATTGACCATTGGAAACTCACTACTTAAGCTTCAATCCTCTCTCTACAGTTCGCGCTCTTTGCTAGAAAAATGTAAATGAATCCTGACGACATGTAGAGATACACAGGGAATCGAAAGAAAGTTAAATGCATTCAATTGTTAAAACACTGCACAGATCGTATGAAGATCAACAGTGTATAGCAGCCTTGATGGTGCTTTAAAAAATATATTGTTTAACTAATTGCACAGACCAACCCAATTAGGCATGTTGTATGTTGTATGTCACAGACTGGACACTGAAACTCAAGTGTTTAAAGATTCAGTCTGTCTCACAGAGCTAGGAACTGAGTGCTAGGCATCGAGTCAGGGGTTCCTGCACCTAGTTTCGGCTCTTTACCTGGTATCACCCACTACTGTGCACTGTAGCAGAAGGTCCAAAGATGGGATCTCAATTCAAACTTTTTCTTGTTCTTTTGATAAAAAAAAAGCAAGATACATATCTAAAGAGTAGATGTAGTACTTCTGCTGTGATAAAAACTATAGATAAAAATATGTCAGTTTATCTATAAGCAATTCTGATTTCTAGGTAGAGTTTGGGTAGTGGAGTCCATTTCCTCCTCCAATTCTATCATGACCAGCTCACAGGCCTGTCAGTGGGGATAAAATGAAAACCATTAACTGCACTAAGAAAACATACACGCAAAGCACATTATTATATGTTTATTAAAATCATAAATACATGCAGATAAATGAATTATCTCAAGTTCTGCCTACCTAAAATTAATTAGTAGCTAATTAGCAACCCTGGAGAAGTTTCATTTGAAAAACTTCAGTCTTTGTTATGAAGCAGGAATCTCGATTTTTAATGAAGTCCTGTGATGAAAGAGTTACAAAATTAGCCCTCACTGTATTCTGCAACATTGCAAAAGTTAATTAATTCTCTGACATTCAGCAATGCAACTAAATTACTTTATACACTTGTTTGAGCTCAGTGTCTATAATCTTCTGGTTGAAATAATAAGTGCCCAAATTGGGAATAGTGCTTATGATTTACCCACCTACCACCCTGCTACCCACTGTCCCAGATGACTCCTCAAGCCAGAAGAGATCATTCTCTGGGGTGAATGGAAGGAAAGACTTTTAAGGTTCAGTTTTCAAAGTCAGGGTTTCTGAACAAGAGTTCCTATTTTCTTTAAATCTTAAACTGAAGAAACATTCTAATGAGACTGTGCAGCAAAACACCTACTAATTCACTGTCATTTACTCTGCTGGTTTCTATTTAAATTTGTGCTGGTATCGTGATTTATTCTTACATCACAGGATAATGAATCTAGATTTTATTTCTGTTCTTTGCCAGACTTGTACAGCAGGCAAAGTGTTTGAAAATCAAAGGAAAAGAAGATATTGACTTGGATAATCTCTTCAGAGGTAAAAAAAAAAAAATAAACCAACAACACAAAAACAAAAACCCAACACTAGCAAAAGCACAGAACTTGCTAGCTTTGACTCTTCATTGTGGCATTTGTCTTCTCTGTCTGTTTGGCTTCCTCGTTCTGGTAGGGAGTGTTGCCAAGAACCTGACCCGAAGTCAAGAGACTCTGAGATTCATGGTGTGCTACCCACCCTGTGAATAACAAGTGCTGTTACTTCAAATCGCCTATCTTAGTTTTCTCATTTTTAAAGGTGAAAAAGGTACCTGTCATCTCTGTACTCTTCTTCCTGTCAGAAAAGATCCAGTCTTGTGGAAGGCAGTGTTTCTGGTGTGCTCTCTGCTTCTCCAGGGGCCACTTAATGCAGCAGGGAAAGTCACTGTGGTTGACAAATTGGACGGTGGGAAAATGCGTGTTGTTAGTAGGTCAGGAGGAAAGTTACCGGGAAGAAAGCTGATGTCAGAGACAAGAAGTTTGTCGAGGTCTTGAAAAGGAGAAGGGATATCATGTCTTCATTTAGATGTTTCCTTCCAGTGACTACTTGGTGTAGATGGGATGTGAGGTCACGCTCTGTGACAGCTGGCTAAGGTCTTCCTTGAGTTGCCTTGTCTTGGCACTGACATTTTGATCTGGTCAGATGAAAACATTGGTCATTTGTAGTTAGGATGTAGTTAGTCTTTGGCCACTGTGGTCTGAAATTCTCAGCTCTCAAAACCTCTGTTGGTGAGTTTCCTGCTGAGTTGGAAAGAAAATGAATACAACTGAATAGCATTGTAGTTCATCTCCACTGCAATCTCCTGATGGAGTTCTCTTAAGATAAAAGAGGACTGGACAGTCACTGCACCAGAGGGCTGTGATCGCCAAAGTGAAACTGCTCCTTTTGGATGGGACAGAGCTCAGCCTGGGGTTGGGAGAACTGTGAATCTCCATCTCAACCACAAAGAGATGGGGTCTTTTCTGGAGAAAACGGGGGGCAATTGAGGTACTTGGCTTTCATTGTACATTTACACGTTTCTCGGAAGAATTTCTGTATAATATAGCCGGAGCTAAGCCTTGCTTTAAATAAGTAATGCATATTTTAGAAACTGCTCCAAATGTTCTCTTCCATTTCACCAAGGCTTCATTCTGTAAGCAGCATGTTTTGGAACCACATAAGAAACCTTTAAAAAAAGAAGTGTTGGTGTTTTAATTCATATTTTGACATTTTTGAAAATTTCTGCAGAGAGTAATTATGTATATGTTCCTGTTAAAACAGATACACAGTTTTGTGCTTCACATAGTAAAAGTAGTAATGAGGATCATCCTGACCAAAATAGAAAATATCTCTAGCAAAAGGCATTTGCATAATGAGAAGAATGAGTCTCTTCCAGCTCGCTCAGTGTGCCCTTGTGCTTTTCTGCACCGTTTGTAAGAAGTTTATACCCATATGTTTTTATTTTATTTTTTCCTGCATTTACTGAACTCAATCATTTTCACTTCCTCTCAGGGAGGTCTGTAAGTGACAGGTAGAGTAGTGATGTCACAGGATGCATGGGGAGCTCTTACCTTGTACAGAGCACACCATCATCTCAGAGCTTTGGGGAAATGAATTCAGGGATCTGTTCTACTACAGGAAGATGTACAGACCATACATGGCACCTGGTTTCTAGCCTAACACATCACTTAGAGAGCAACTTCTGTATCCAGCCAGTCTTCACCATTATAACTAAGTTCATTTGCTCCGTTTCTAACCGGTGTGAGACAAAACAGTAAAACTAAGCATCACTCTTCTGTGACTAAATAATTGCTTGATACCCTTTCATTGTTAAGCTTATAATGGGAGCTTCATTTTCAATTCCTCATTTTTTCTTCTACTTTTTATTTTGATATATAGATTTGAATCAATGTCTTTTTCATTCATTGGGAGGTTTGGTTTTCTTTTGTTTGTTTTTGTTTCAGTTTGTTTTGTTTTTAAGGAAAATGAACTGAAATGTGTTCTCGTTTATTCTGTGACTGGAAATTGTAAATACTGGATGTTTTCCCAGGTTGTGGGCAGCCTGTGGACCCAGCTTCTGATTTTCATATCGCAGATGTGTTTTCAGATTTCACTAGTGACCATCTTTACTTTGCAAATCATTTTATTTACAATAAATATGACGATTGCCATAGATTTATGGCTCTTTTCAAAGCTCCTATTACACTGTCCACTATAGTTTTAGAGATTTGTGTTATTGGGAACATCTTTCCAATAAGAATATATAGAAATGGAATTGGCGGTAGAAGTTACTGTCTAACAATACATGTTTGTTAAAGGAAACACAGTCATTTTATAAGGATCTCTGTTTGTAAAATAGATGGGCAGGCAGTAAGGCAGAGTCTGTCTTACCCATCTGTACCAAGTGTCACACCAAAAGCATGGCAAGAGGTGATGCTTCTTTGTGCCATCTGTAAGTGGGACCGCTCATGGGCATGGAAAGGAATAGTCATAAACGTAATGTGTCCCTTCACTAGGATGGAGTTGGGTATCCAATAAATTTCCAAGCTTTTACCTTTGTTCAGTGAATGTCCCATAGAGGACAGAAGACTCTCCTTCAGTATAAGTTGAGCAGAGCTATTACAGTGCATGACACTAACATTAACCTACTTAGCCATGTCCTTATATCTCAGAGGTTGAGCTACACCATGACCTCTTGGTACCTCAGACCTGTCAGGGCCACCACATTGCACCATTCTGGGGATCCCTTTGGAATTTTGGAAATTTTAGCTAGTGAGTTGCTTCTTTTTACATGTTTATCATTTGTATCTAGGTCATTCATAACTAGATTGCAACTAGTTCTCATTTTGTCATCCAGTAAGTTTTATAAGCCCCCAAACTGAAACATAAATGAAGATGATAAATCATCCATAGGTTATTTTTTGATATGAAACTACAAGTCTTTTTATGACTGGCACAGAATTATATGTAGTATACAGCCAGCATTGTTTTTCCCCCTAATAGATGGTGGTCAATTTTCTAAGTCAGTAAGAAAAGTTAGGAAATCCACAAGAGATCAGCCTACTTAATCAATAGTTATGTCAAGAAACAGAACCTGGCTCAAAGGGGGCCAAATGGATACCCGTCAGTCACTCCCTTCTGCCTGGGGAAGGTCTGCTGTGATTCACTGGCTGTCGGTAACACATCTCCATCTTGAGTATTTTATATGAGGAATCATATGCTATGTGCTCTGAAATGTCTGACTTTTGCTAAACTGGGATCCATCCAAGTCCCATTTCGCTTGTTATGGTTGCTACATATTGTTCAACTCTATGCAGATAACACAGTGTATGCCTCCCAGTCTTGGCCATTTTCAGTCTTTTGCTCTTTACGGTGGTGCTCCAAGTGGGTGCGTTGGTGCCTCTGTGTACACATTTTTTGTGAATAAATTCAGTGAGTAGAATATCTGGGTGATACAGATAATGCATGGGCTATTCTCATATATTTTTGAGAAGCTCCATAGACATACAATCCCAGCGTAAGATGGAAACTGTAGATGTTCTGCTTCCTTCCCAGCATGTGTGATCACTCTCCAATTTCATCCCATCTTCTGGGCTGACACTGGGATTTAGTGATATTTTAATTTTGCGCTTACCTGGAATGAGACTGAACAATGTTTCTTGTTTAATGGCTATTGCATTTGTGAAGTACCTTCCCATTTGACTTTTAGAGTGTCTTCTTCATATTGCTGTGCAGCTTTGCACCTAAGTGTGGGAGTACCATTGTCAGACAGATGTACTGCAGTCATCTTCTCCACCTTGGTATTGGCTTTCTTGAACCCTTAATGGTACTTTGTGACCAATACAAATTTCATTTTTCAATATAATTCATCATTTTTGATTTTCTTAACACCTTCATGCCTTTACAATGTTTGGCACATTCCATGTTCATAAACTTGTGTTGCTAATTTTCATTTTAAAAATCTTAAGGTTTTATCACAATTTAGCTCTGGAATGCAACTAGAGCTAATTTCTTATACAATATAAAAAAATAATCAAAATCCAGCTTTTCCAGGAATTTGCAGTTGATTAAATAACATTGGCTAAACTGCCCATCATGTCCTCTTCTTCTGCATTGAGGTATCCTTTGTTGTAAATTAAGTGACCATGTATGTGTTGGTCTGTGTCTGAACTAAGCTCTGGTTCATTGGCTTATTTGCATCATTTTGTCAACACTACACTGTCTTAATTACTATAACTTTACATAACCAGTTCTACCATCGAAGAGCAGCATTCCTCCAGTTCTGTTTTCCTTCTGTTTAGTTATCCTGACCACACTGGGCATGTGTCAAACCATGCACACCAGCACCAGAGAGGCTGGATTAACCTGGGCTAAATAGAAAAAAGAAAAAAGAAACAAACAAAAGAAAAATACATTGTCCCCTTTCCATTTCTGATTAGCTTAAGTGCTTGCGTGTGCGCACACACACAGACACACAGACACACACACACACACACACAAAATACAACTCACATGAATTTAATTAGATCTGAGGTGATCCTGTCATCTCATTTCATCTGAACTGCCATCTTTTACTTCATGAACATGGTATACTGTTCAGTTTAATTAGATTCTCTCTCCCTAATACTTTTGAGGGGTATGAGGCTGTTTCCCTGAGCGAGCACTCCCACTATAGTGCTGAAATGGATGTAATGATAGAAAGCCATCTTTGTCTCATTCTCAATCTCAGAAGGAAACTTATTGTTATAAGTTAATAATAAGTACTACTAATAATATAGTAGTTATTATTATGATATAGTTTTTTTAAAGACCCTTAGTAGAGTGAGAAAATGCTACATTTCTAGGTTGCTGTGTGTTTATTTTTATAAGTGGGTAGTGAATTTTATAAAAAATATTGTCCTGGTTCTATTAGGATGCTTATTATTTTTCCCTCTGTATTCTAATTAATGTGGGAACTTTTATTACAATTATCTTTATGGAAATTTGTTGCTTGAGTATATCATTATAAGTGTGGAAAAATATTGCTAGTTATACTCGTATCGTTCAATGAGTTTCAAGTAACTACCCTCCATATATTATAGAGCAAATTGAGCAATAGAACCAACAATTAGACAGGCCTTGCTTTGCATGCATTCAGGGTGTGAAGATTAAAGTTGTTACTATTAAGCTAAAAAATACCAGAGCCCATACAGCACCGTCCAGATTTCCGACACTGACAGCAGAACATGTAATTGTGCTGCCCACTCACCTCCCAAGGTTGAACCCGTGCAGAGTTTTACGAGTTCTGCTTCTTTAAAAAGGTACTCAACCAACAAATATGAAACAAGGGAAAGAAGTGATAGCATCTGAAACTACCATCAACTTCAAACAAATGTATAGACGAAAAATTGGGCAACCCCCGAAATACTCACCTTTGTTATGAGCTATTAATACAAGTGAAAGAGTGGCCATGACAAGTTGCATGGAGGTACCCCTCACTAAGTAATGCTGGCAAAGAAACAAAACCCACAAACCTTTTCGATGTTGCAAGTCACAGCAGTGTTGCTTGGACCCCAACTGGCAGTAAGAGAATTATTCATGTTTTATCTAAAATTTGTAAAAAACTGGAAAAACATCATTGCTTTATTCACTGATTACTTAGTTCAGTTTATATATTTCCAACTGTGTGGTGGATTTTGCAGCTCTACATTGTTCTGTTGAATGAGAACTGCCTATATTTTATCAAAGACATTTTAAAATATATTCAAGGAAGAAAGTGATTATAATTTTCTTTCTTGTGCTGTCATCATGTTTTGATATTACAAGTTTGATAACCTCACAAAATGTGATGGGAGATAGTCATTCATTTTCCTTTCTTATAAAGACTTTATGTAAAATGCATGATGTGTGTGTTTTTTTTAACTGTTCAGGTGAATTCACTAGAAAAGCAATTTGAGTCTGGAGATTTTTTCACTGGCAGAGTATTCATTGCTGAATTAATTGCCAGTTGATTTCTTTAATAGATTTATGATTTAAAAGGTGGAGTAACTTGGCCAGAGTTTTAAATAATAGTTTTAATGTGCTTTTCTCTAATGAAGTCACTCTGCAGGCAGCTGAAGGAGAAACATTATTAACAGGTCCCATCCCCCCATAGACCTTATATGCTACAATACCAATGTATTAGGCAAGATGTGGCCATTGGTGCAATTGTGGCATACTGTTATGGAGATAACCAACTGTGTTCTGACTAGAACTGAGGCTTATTCCCCAAGAGAGCACCCATAACTGGTGCTGTGAGGTTGGTCAAAGTCCATGGGTTAGGAGATCATAGAACCTACAGATCAACCCATTGCTTCTGTCTTACTAAATGGACATGTTCTCAAACTGCCATCTAAATGTATATGTTTACACCTGTAGACTAGGGATGCTATTACCCTGGATCACAGGTGGTACTTTTAGTAGTACTCATGTTTGGTCAAAGTACTGATAAATAAAGAATTGTTGGGAGCTCAGTCCTCAACAGGACATCAGTATCACCCATTATAATGCTCAGTGAACTACATGGGAGAAGGGTAGCAGAGATAAGAGATAGACGATCAGGAGGTGGGACAACCAACTTTTTTGCATGGGTCGTAGGGATCAAATTCAAGTCCGCATACTTTAGTGACAAGTGCTTTACCAACTGAGGTATCTACTCACATTTTTTTTTTATTTTATTCTGCCTGTGTCTGCATGTGTAGTATGTAAGAATGTATGCATAGTCATGCATGTGGTGGCACATACATATTTGCAATTGCACATACAGACATGGGGAGGCCCAAGGTTGAGATGAGGAGTCTTTAATCATTCGCCAGGGCCTCTCAGTGATACCCAGAGGTCACTGATCAGGGATAGTCTGGAGCCAGCTTGCTCCAAGATCCTCCTGTCACCACATTCCATGTGCTGGAATTAAGGTGAGCTAGCACAAGCACCTGGCATGGTGGGCCATGGGGATCCAAACATCAGTCTTCATGCTCGCTGCTTGTGCAGCAAGTGTTGTAGATGGTGAGCCATCCCCCAGCTCCCTGTCTCCTCATTTGAAACATTCCTTTAGTAGATATCCTCTAGTAGATATTTAGTAATATCTTTAGTAGATATTACAAGATGTATCTGTGCACTATTGTTTTCCTGTCTGAAAAAAAACAGCTTTCTGTTCCTTTATTTTTGTTATATATATATATATATATATATATATATATATATATATATATATATTCAAACAATACATTTTGATGATTTTTTTCCATTTCCATTTACCCCCAGATCCTCCCCACCTCCCTGTCCACCCAACTTCATTTTCTTTCTCTGTCAAAACAAAACTTAACATGAAGCCACCCCCATAACACACCCACAAAACATCAAACCTGTTTGGTGTTGTTTTAACAACTCTTGAGCATGGGACCTGCCTTGGAGTGCGGTTGGATAGACCCAATGACACTCCGTTGGAGAAAACTGATTTCCCTTTACCAGCAGGTCCCAACTACAAAAAGCTTCTTGGTATGGCAAACAAAAAAGCTACAAATCTTTCTCCTTAGAGGTAGGGATCTACATAGAAGAGGAATCAGAAAGATAGTAAGAGCTCGTGAGGTGGACAACTCCAAAGACAGGGGCTTCTTGACACAACAGGGCTGCTGCGCTTATGAAGTCATGGAGCCTGAGGTCATGCACAGGGCCTGTGCAGGTTCAAACCAGACAGAATCACAGCACTGAGAAGGAGAAACAGACACAAAGTGTCTGTTCTTTTTTAAGTGTTTTAGCTTAGTTTTGTTCTCTCTTCCTTCCTTTTTCTTCTTTCTTTTGAATTTTTAGAAATATATTTTAATTTAAAAAGAATTATGTTATTTCCCCCACTCCATTTCCTCCCTTCACCCCTCCTAGTTAGCCTCCCTCCAAGTCTCCCCATGCCTCCCTTTCAAGTTGATATCCTCTTTTTAATTATTATCATTATTGTGACATGTATACATGTGTGTGTATTTGTATATGCACGTGTCTATAAATACAACCTTCTGTGTCCATTTGCATTGATTATGTGGACATGGTTTCAAGGCTGGCTACTCTACAGCGGACAACCAGTAAGAGGACTCATCACTGGGAGACGCTAATTCTCCTGCTCCCTATGGTCACTAATTGCTATAGCTTTTTATTGAGGGATGGGACCCTACAAAGTTTCCCCTTTCCACATTAGAATGCCCATTGAGATTGCCACTGTCCCCATCTTGTTTATGCGGCCATTTCTAGGAGAGACGGTTTCACAGCAGACTCAATCTGGTCCTCTGGTGTTTACAATATTTTCTGTCCCCCTCCTCCATAACTTCCCCTACATGCAGGAGCTGTAATGTAGACGTGGTGAGTGGAATGGGCTTACCATTGATGAGTGGAATGATCTTTGCATTGTGTCCGGTGTAGTTTTCTTTGGTGGTCTCCATTTCCTGTAAAGAGAGGCCTCTTTGATAAGGAGTAGTAGCTATACTTATCTACAGTTGTAAGGATAAGGGTTGGAGTGTTGTAAGAAATTATGATGATCTAGCAAAGCAGGGGTAGTATATTTTTTTTTCTAAGATCCATGACCTCACTAGTCACAGAAGCTAGCTTGTTTTCTGGCTTCAGGTTTCCAAGTATCAGGCATGATTTCCTCCTTTTGAGTGGGCCCAATGTCCAATGAGACAACTGCCGGTTGCCACCAGCATGTGAATGTCACTTATTGCCTTAAGAGATATCTTGTCATGCTAGTCATTATTGTTCATAGGTGTTGCAGCTGGGTAGGGCTCTTTAATCGCTCCCCTCCCAGGGCAGCTTGCATAGTATTTTCTGGTACTGTAGCAGCAAGACCACAGGAAAGAGGCTTCCAGTTTAGATCCAGCTTGAGTTATCAGGACCCTGTGCTTAAGTGTGCAGTGTTTCCAGCAATAGGGGTCCATCCTCAGCCCCTGAGAGTCAACCAAAGTCTTCATCCATCATCTATATTGTTTGGGGGTCATTTGGACTACATTGACCAACCATTCAAAGGGAGATATCTCATGCTTGATACTAGGATTTTTCTTAGTCAATGGTGCTTGTGGGGAACATTGTCAGCCCAATTGGCATAAGTTCCTATAAGATACACACATACACACACACACACACACACATTTTACTATAATTTTAGGTGAATGAATGTGAAATAACAATTTAAAAGCCTCTTTGAAGCTTTTATCGGAGAACCTTGGTGTTATTTGTCTTTTATTCTCCCTCTGCACTGACTTCAGTTCTTCCTCCCCAGTTGCAGCCCCCCTCTGTTTTTCCATTGCCCACTTCATACCACCTGCATCCTGCTATTCCCTTCCTAAGACCTACCCTACCCCTGCCTATGCTCCCTTTATATTTTCCAGGTTTCTGCAGTTACTCCATGCTGCATACTCACATCTGAGGGTTTTGAGCTTGGAATTGCAGATGAGAGAGAGAACATGTGGCATTTGTGTTTCTGGATCTGTGTTACCTCACACAATATAATCTTTTCTAAGTTGATCCATTTACCTGAAAATTTCATGATTTCACTTTTCTTTATACCTGAACAGTATTCCACTGTGTCTATGTATCATATTCTCAGTATCCATTCATGTATTGAAGGATATTTAGGTTGTTTCCAATTCCCTGGCCATTGTAAATATGGTGGCTAGGACTATTGCTGAGCAAATGTCTGTGGAGTAGGATGGTGAGTCTTTGGGGCATATGCCAAAAAGTGATCATATGGTAGATTTGTTTCTAGTTTCATGAGGATTTTCTGTACTGATATCCAGATTGGTTGAACCAACCTGCATTCACAGCAACAGGGAATGAAGGTTCCTCTTTCTCCGCATCTTCACCAGCATTTGTTGTCAGTTGTTTGGCTGGTCTTATCCATCTTTGGTGTCAGAGATAAAAAAAAAATCTCAGTATCCTTCTAACTTGTATTTCCCTTTTTGCTAAGAGTAATGAATCCTTGGTTGAGGTATTTCTTAATCAATTTTATTACTTCTGTTGAGAACTCTCTGTTTAGATCCCTAACCCGTTCAGTTGGACCCTTAGTTTCCTGAACTCTTTGTGTTTTTAAGGTCTTTGTATATTCTGAATCTTCCTCCCCTGTCAGATGCTCAGCTGCCAAAGATTCTTCCCCATTCTGTGGGGTTCTCTTTTATTCAGTTGTTTCTTTAGCTATGCGGAGCTTTTTAGTTTTATTAACAATTAACAGTTGTTAATTGTTGTCCTTAATTCTTGGGCATAGGGAATCCTATTCAGAAAGTCTAGTTTTATTTTATCCTTATTCTAATATCAACTAATATGTCTTATTTAGAAAATATGTGGCCTCATATTTTTATATTTAAACACGAACTGTCTATGACATTACATTTTGTGTGAGAATTAAAAGGTAATATCCCAGTTTAATGGTGTTTTCTCATTTATGTAAACATCATTAAAAAAATCTTATTTTACTAACTTGGATTCAATTTCATATAGAAGTTCTGTTATACACTTGAAACTTAAAACATCTGGGATAAAAGTGTGTGTGTGTGGGAGGGGTCCATGCACATGTAAGATAGTCTTCATACCTAGATATGTGTAGGCTACCTTGTTTTCAAAAGATCTTAATTTAGTAGAGGACTATAAATGCTAAGTCATAACGTCAAAAACATTAGTCCAAAGCAGGAGGATTTGAGGAAGAGAGCAGAGTGCGAAGGTAAATATCAAACTAATGGAAAGAAGAAAAAAACACAGCAAGGGAGCCAAAGAATGAAGTCACAATGAGGTAGAGTGGAGGTGTTGTCAGGAAGCCTCAGCTTGTAACGCTTCCCTTACATTTCAAAGGCCAAGGTCTTCCTGGATAGCTTCTGATTTCACTTAGTTTTCTGTGGAAGATGACTTCCAAAAAAAAAAAAAAAAGTTCCAAGTTATACCTGTATGTTTAAAGCTATATTGGTGGCCTTTGAATATTTCTTTACCAGGAGCTTTTGTTGTTGTTACTCACTATTTACATATTTTATTGCTATCATTTCAGAATTCAGCAGAGAGATAATGATAAAAAAATCTTTTAAAATTTCTTTTACTTTTTGTTATTTTAAAATCAAATATATGAAATGAATTTATATAAAAAAAGAACCATGGTGAATTTTCATAGAAAAGACATATATCCTTAACAAAATTGAACAATTTACCAGGAGCTTTTAATTAATAAAAGTATTTGTGTGTGTGTATGTGTGTGTGTGTGTGTGTGTGTGTGTGTGACTGTGTATGTTTGTATATTGTGTATATAAGTGCATATGTGTATATTTATATGCATGTACACATATATGCATGTACCTCTGTGTGTGTGTGTGTGTGTGTGTGTGTGTGTGTGTGTGTGTGTGTGTTAGGTTGGAATTGGTGCTTCTAGAATTTTAGAATATCACAAAAACTGTGCCTTAAGATCTTTAGCTGTTGCTGGGGCCTAATGGCTCCCTTGGGAGAGAGGGTGAGAAGGTGCAGCTTCAACAGCACAGACACCAGGAGTCAG
This sequence comes from Peromyscus aztecus, assembly GCA_902168405.1. NCBI lineage: Eukaryota > Metazoa > Chordata > Mammalia > Rodentia > Cricetidae > Peromyscus > Peromyscus aztecus. The sequence continues at coordinate 14,221 of CABHPQ010141665.1, forward strand.
GTAAAAGGCAAACAGCAGACTCATTTATTTGGCAGTGGGGAAGGCCTTATATACCCTCCTCCCTGCACTCAGGATGCATCCTGATCTGGTGACATTGTGTGGTCACCCCTCATTGGCTATGCACAATCAGGACCTCTGACAGCACCTATTGCTAGGCCCTCAGGCAGACTCCAGGTTGGCTCATAAGGAAGTACGTTATGTGCATGCCTTGGCAAATGGTTTGAACCTTATCTTCTTGCATTTAGCCACCACTAAAGAATCAATTGCCAGAAGTTTAATTCCCAGTCTTTGACTCCCAATTTATGAATGCCTTTCCTAGTTTTCAGGATACAGCCTTAAACAAGCTGGCATAGGAATTCTCAATTTCAGTAGGGTAGACTTCAAAACAACAAATTTAAGGAGACTGGGGGCCATTACATATTGCTGTATGTGATAAATCTTTAGACTTTCAATATCATAAAAACAGACGATAAAAGGTATAAAAAATTAAGTTTAGACACAATAAGGGAGAGTTGAATATCCTACTCTCTTATTTATATAGGTCCCCCAAATAAAGAAAATCAACAAAGAAACCTGAGAGATAGATTACACCATATATTGATTGGTGTTAACACTTACCTACAGAACATTCCACCCAACAGATAGGAATATGCATCCTTCACAATGGCACATGGAACTTTTGATAAGACTGAGCACATTATAGGACACAAAGCAAGTCTTTTTTGTTTGTCTTGTTTTGTTTTCTTTGTTGTTGTCTTTTTTTAATTTTATAATTAATTTAATTTTACATATCAGCCATGGATTCCCTTGTCCTCCCTTCTACTCCCCCCACCTCCATTTCCACTTCCTCCAGGGCAAGGACTCCCCTGGGGATTCAGCTCAGCCTGGTAGATTCAGTCTATGCTGGGACACTTTGCTCAGCCTCGGTGAAGGGAGGAGGGGACTGGACCTGCCTCGACAAAACAAGTCTTAAGTAAATATTTTTAAAAAATCAAAAAGTACCCTGTATCTTATCAGACCGTAGTACAATAATACTAGATACCAACAGTATTAATTATCTCAGAAAAATATGCCTTAAATATTTCAAGGCTGAATGATATACTTTAGAATGAACAATGGGCCATTGAAAAATTCAAGGAAAAAAAAATCCCTGGAGTAAAGTGAAAATGAGAGCGGAACCTAATTGCGTCTGTGATATAGCCACGATAGTTCTAAAAGAAAAGCTTATAGCTATATAGGTTCTCACATTGAAATATCAAAGGAACCAGCAATAAACAACCCAATGATGTTCCTCTGCACTCTAAGAAAGCAAGTTGCTAAACTCAAATGCAGAAGGGACCAAGAAATAAAAATCAGGACATGAATTAATGAAATTAAGGCTAAAAGAACAATACATAGAGTCAGTCACTCAGACAAAGAGTTGGTTCTCTGAAAAGATGGCCAAAGTTCCCCAACTAACCAAACCAATCAAGTGAAAGGAAAAACAGACTCAAATGAACCGAATTAGAGTCAGAAAGTGAGTTGTTGAAACAGACTCTGATGAAATCTATAGCTCATGGCACGCTTTTGAAAACTGATGTGAACATATAGAAAAATATTTACATTTCTAAATATGTACAACATAACAAAATTAAAGCTGAAAGGTATAAGCAACCTAAATAGGTCCATTAAATGGAAGCAATTGAAGCAGCAGTTAATGGTCTCTTCACAAAGAAAAGTCAGGGACCAGAGATGTTTATGATTGAATTCTACCAGACTTCTAAAACAGAGGAAGATCTGGTACAACATATCTCAACATTCTCCACAAAATAAGAAGTAAAAGACCAAACTCATTCTACAAACCCAGTAAAACCCTGATACTGAACCCCAAGACCCCAAATCAAATGCTATAAATCTATTTCCCTGATGAACATAGATGCAAAATTCTCCACAAAGTACTTGCAAACCAAATTGAGATAACTAAGACCAAACATCATGAACAAGTTGGTTTCATTCCAGAGATACAAACTTTGGCTCAATATATGCAAATCAATAAATATAACTTGCCATATGAAGACTTAAAAACAGAAATGCCAGAAATTTGATGCAGAAAAGCATGTGACAAAGATCACTGTTACTTCATGATCAAAATATGGAAGAAACGAGGATTAAAAGGAGCATATCTAAACATAGTAACAGCTATATATTACACACTTACAGCCACTGTTACACTAAATGATGAAAAACTGAAGCCAACTCTGGCATGAGACAGGGGTTCCTACTCTCTGTCTGTTATTTAATGCAAAGCTGAAGTCTTAGAGCAACAAGGGGAAGGTATAAATGGATAAACATTAGAAAGGAAGAAGTTAAAGTATGAGATGATTCTGTCCTTAAAAGACATGGTTGACTCCACCCCAAACACTTCTGGATCTGATTATCACTCTCAGTAAAGTGTCAGATTCCAGAATCAACATATAAAAATGAATAGCTTTAATGTGTACCAACACCAACAAATTTTCTGAGGAGGAAATCAGAAAAAAAAATCCCATTCACAAAAGCCTTAATAATAAAATCTGTAAGTAAAGGTAACAGAAGAGATGAAGAACTTCATAAAGAAACCTTTAAGAAAGACTTTCCATGCTCCTGGATTGGAACAATAGAATTAAAATTCTAAAAATGACTATTCTATCAAAATCAGTGTACATATATGTTGTTATCCCCTCAAATTTCCAAAGTCATTCTTCACAGAACTAGAAAAAAAGGAATCCTAAAATTCATGTGGGAACATAAAAGAACATAGATAGCCAGAGCAAATCATTTTTAAAATTTTGTTTAGAGATTATTTATTTTTACTGTACAGGGTGGGTGGGTATTTGTCCACATGTATGTCTGTGCACCATGCTCATGCCCAGTACACAAAGAAACCAGAAGAGGGTGTCAGATCCTCTGGAATTGAAGTTACAAGCAGTTACTAGCCTCCTTGTGGGCGCTGGGAATCATACCTGGGTTCCCTGGGAGAGCAGTCAATTCTTTTAACCACTGAGCCACACCTCCAACTTCTAAAGCAATTCTGAACAGAGAGAACACACTGGAAAACATCATATTACTTGAGCTCAAACTATACTGCAGAGCCACGGTGATAAAAAACAAACCAGTCAGGATGGACAAGAACAAAAGCAGATCAGTAGAAAGAGAAGACAGAGAGATAGACTTACATAGTTCTAGACTCATAATTTTTGATAAATGAGTCAAACACATTCACTGGAAAATGTCCACTTCACCAAATGATGCTGGTGTCAAAGGATAGGCACCTGCTGAAGGAAATTAGATTCATGTTTCTCACCCCACACAAACATCAATTCAAACTGAGTTAGAGACTTCACTTTAAAACCAAAAGCACTAAAACTGTTGGAAGAAAAACACTTCAGGACTTGGTTGTGGGCAGAAATTTTCTGAGTGGAATATTCTAGCTGCACAGGAAATAGCCCCAAGAATTGACAAATGGGATTAAACTGAGTTCCATAGCAAAATAAGATGTCAAAAAAATGAGCAGGCAGCCTGCAGAATGAGAGAAAATCTTTGCCAACTGTCCCTTATAATGGAGGTTAATATCTAGATTATATAAAGAACTGCAAAAACAAAACACCAAAAAAATCCCACTGCCAATTGATAAATGGGCCATTCACCTCTATAGACATTTTTAGTTAAAAAAAATACAAATGGCCAATAAATGTTTTTAAAAGTATTCAACATCCCCATCTATTCATACAATGTAAATTAAAACTACTTTAGATTTATCTCATCCTAGACAGAATGACTATTATCAAGAAAATGAACAATAAATGCTGGTGAGGATGTGGGAGAAGAACCCTTATCCACTGTTGGAAATTTGAGAGCTACTCCAGGCTTCCAAAAAATTAAAAGTTGAGGGGCGATTGCTCAGTTGACATTTGAGCATGAAGAGCAGAGTTCAGATCCCCAGAACCCACATAAAACCAGATGCAATAGTATCTGTAATCCAGTACACTTACAGAGAGGTGGAACAGAAAGAAAGAAGAATCCTCAGATGCTTATGGGCCAGCTAACCTGACTTGCTTGCACAGTGATGAATGAAATCCTGTGTCTTAGACAAGGAGAAAGATGGAGGCAAGAATGAACTCAGGTGAGCATGGCTTAGGCAGGCTATTTCAAACTTCTGGAGCCTGACTCTGAGGGGTTTGTAACGTATTTAAACATAGTAAAAAAATCTTAGGAAAAAAAGTTTTCTCATGGCAATTATCACAACAGAGTGAAAGGCAAGACTACATCAAAACTCCCTTGCGGAGTAGATGTCTTTTGCAGAGCACCTGTGACCTCTTCCTCAAGAACTGGTTCTATTGACTTGGAAATAATGCTAAGGATAAGGGGTTAGGGAGGAAGGGTTTGTAGTAAGCATAACAGCAGTTTGTTTGCTATTATGGGACCCCTTTCACGAGCATGGATTTTATCAGCTGAGAAACAATGCTCAGGAGTCTAGGGGATTCTGGTGAGGTCTGGTTCCACAGAACAGTAAAAGATCACCAGATTATTAAACAACATCCACTCCATCCTTCCGGGTGAACAGGTGTGAATTTGAAGAAAAAAAAAACCTGCATGTTTAGCAATGTTGGTTTCTGTAAAGCTTCCTGTAACCATGTGGACCTCGTGCCTCCTACAGATGAGAACCAAACCCAAGGTTGTTCTGTGACCTCCACAGGCTTGCCATGCACATGTGCAAGTGTGCTCACACAAGAATCCACAGAAAAATAAATCGTGCATACACAGGGAAATACATATCAAAGGTGGTAACAGTCTCAGAAAGACAAATGTTCTCTCTCATATGCAAATCCTAGCCTCTAACCGTTAAATATGTGTATCCAGTAGAAATGAATGTGACTAAAGGCCAGGAAACTAGAAAGAGGCCCATGAGACTGACATAAGAAAAGGTTTTAAGGGAAAGGATGCACAAGAGAATAGAACAAACAGGAAAGGGGAATACTTGAATACAGAGGGGAAGGTGGGCCTGGGAGATGAGGGAGATGGGGAGGTGCTGGAGAATCATGAAATGTGTGTGAAAGTATCATAGGGAAGTCTGTTACTTTTAGAGCTAATTTTTAAAATATTTAAGAAAAATAAATAGTCCTGGATATACCTCCTGCATATGCCCACGAATAGGGGCATACAGAACCAAACTATGCTTGTATCTGCTCATAGTTATCTTTTTCCAATCTGGTGCTCATGTTTGGAATTGTAATCTGCTTGCCCTGGATATCTGTCCTGATACCTGGGCAGTCATGCATTGCTCCCTGATGACAATTCCACAGCTTTGCAAGGGCTCCAGGATCCACAGAAAGGCATTTTATTCTCACTGCATCATGTTCTCACTAAGGTTTGAGACCATCATCAATGGCGTTTGGATGTATCATGATAAAAACTACACAGAAACACAATGCACAATTATACTGTATTATCAAAATAACCTACAGCTAGCTGTGATGAACCACTTATACACTGGATTCTAAGTGCTGTATCAAAGCTTGAGACCTCAAGACTTTGTCTCACAGAGGCTTCTAGACTGATTTTCACTAAGTGGGTTGTTTGTTTTATGTTTGACATGTAGGAAATTTATGAGTCATCATTTGATTCTCACAAGAAAACAGGTGTACAAGCTGAAAAACAGCAATTCTTAGAGTCATCAGGGAAGTGTGGTCCGACCCTCAAGAGAAACTCCTTTACCAGCAGCGTGTGCCGTTGTGTTGTTTGATTTTCTCAGCACTGTGACAAAGTAACATACAGAAGCAACTCAAGGAACACACTTTCTCTGCTCACTGTTTCCGAGGAATTGAGTCCATCAAAGCAGGGAAGGTGTAGCAGAGTTCAGGACAGTGGGATGATAGCAGACTATTTTCACAGCTGGACAGATCCAGAAACAATGAATCAGGGCCAGATGTAACCCTTGACCTTCCCACGTAGTGACTGTCACTAGCCAGGCCCCACTTCCTAAAAGCTCCATACCCCTCAAGTAATGGCACAAACTAGAAACCAAATATTCAACCATGGGCTGGTGGAGGGACATTGTAGATTTAAACTACAATGTATGTCTTTGGAGAGTTAGCCACTCCCAGCATTCCCCACAGTATGCATCTCATCTGATGGAAATGAGGAAAGTTTTCTGAAACCCAGGGCCCAGCTACAGGGTCCAGTGTGTATAACAAAACTAGTATTTCTACCCAACAAAAAAAACACATCAGCACAAGCCTCCCCTATGTCAACAGCATATCATAGTCAAAAACTGAAAAATAAGCTATTTAAGGATTCAGACAATACAGGAAACACATAAGGATGTGAGAGTAAAGAGAAAGCTTTGAAACTGTCGATAAACCAAACATTAAACATAACCCAACTCTTACCCCTATAAACCTAAAACCTCACATCAAAGACCTTTCATAAGCTCTTGTTATTCAGGACATCAGGCCTGGCCTTTGAAAAAAAAAACCGCCATGTATCTATGAGACAAGGAGAAAACATAGTATAAATCCACAAAGCAATGATCAGAATTTGTCTCAAATATGTAGTTGAGATTTTTCATATTGTGGATAGTTATATAATGGAGCACAACAATGCTAAGGTCTCTGTTGAGTGAGCCTGTATAGAGTAGCCATGTAAGCTGGGAAAATGAAAATTAAAAAAAAAAGAGTTAATTGGTAATGCTAAGAATCAAAGAGCTGGAAGAGAAGTGAAATGTGCTTTGTCCACAGACTAGACTGAATGAACAAAATGTGTGGACATTCAGAAACTTCAAAGGGCTTCCCAAAATGAAAATCAAAGAAATCAAATACAAGAAATGATGTTATGGAACTGTGAGATGTTGTAAAGGGTGTGATCAGAATACCAGAAGAGAAAGAAAAATGAAAAACAGAAAAAAATATTTGAAATAGTAACTAAGAACATTCCAGAATTAATAACAATTTCAAAAGCAGTCATCCAGGAAATGGAAAGAATATAATGCATATTAAATACCAAAACTCCTATACTAGACTTATCTCAACCTAGACTTATGCAAACTGCACAGAAGTAAAAACTAAGAGGAATTTTTTAACTTGTATTTTAATTTGCTTCTATATGGCATCTCCTCACATCCTTCTTTGGCTCTCCCTCCCCTAGCCTCTCACACTCCCTCATATCCCCATCCCCCTACCCCTCCTCATATAAACCTTTCCTCCCCCAGTATTCCCCACAACTCCTCCTTCCCATCTATGTCCCACTGTTCTTTTGAAGATTTCCCCCCTCATAGTTCCTGTTTTATTTTTTTATCTCTACAGATACTCAAAATTAAGTGCATACACACACACACACACACACACACACACACACACACACACAGAGAGAGAGAGAGAGAGAGAGAGAGACTTAAACATTTGAAGATAGGATTCACATATACTAGAGAACATGTAGTATTTGTCTTTTTGGCCCTGGGTTACCCAAATCATTTCATTTCCTAGTCCTATCCATTTACCTGAAAATTGAATAATTTTATTCTTCTTTATAGCTGAATAAAAACCTATTGTATTTATGTAACATGCTTTCATTATCCATTCATCAATTGATGGACATCTAGGCTGATTCCATTTCTTTGCTATGGTGAATAGGGCAGCCACATACGTGGATGAACAAGTATGTTCATAGTAAGATAAGGAGTCCTTTGGATATATATCTAGGGAATCATAGAGCTGGGTCACATGGAAGTCCAATTTTTAGCTACCTCCACATTGATTTCATAGTAGTCAAACCAGTTTATAGCCCCACTAACACTGAATATTGATCCCCTTTCCCTATCCTCACCAGCATTTGTTGTTATTTGTTTTATTGATGTTATGTTGACTGGGGTGAGATGAACTCTCAAAACAGTTTAATTTGCCTTGTGGTTAATGACACTGAATCCCAAAGCGGGGGAAATCACCTAGTAATGGAGTACAGTAGACACTGAATTTCACTTTGGAAACCAGGCAATCAAAAAGGAAATTGGAATCAAACATCTAAATGATCCAGTTACAAGTCATAGTCCTGTGAAATGACCCTTCACAGGTGAAGAAGTGTGCATCCAAAAGTACAGTCCAGGCAAACAAAAACAAGGAAGTCCGTCTCCTTTCAAGAAATGTGAAAACTTTCTAGAGAGAAGGAAAGTGATGTGTGAGGAATTTGCAACCACATTTAAAAAAATGTGTTAGAGAAATGGAAATGAAAGGATCATAAAATATTTTCTATATCTGGATAGCCACTGATATCATAAATGTACAGTGAGAACTCCAGGGCAACTATTAAAAATACTGAATATAATTGATGTACTTAATGAAGAGTCAAACGGGACCATAAAATGCTCAATTGACATCAGAGGAGAAAATAAGACAAAACAGAAAATCAACACAACAAATTCAAAATTAGTCAAAATCAAAGTAAATCAAAGACTGAAATGTAAAACACATGACTATAAAATCTCTGCAAGATAACAAAGGAGAAAATGCAGGTGACCTGGTTTGTTGATGACTGAGAGGCACCCCCAAAAGCGCTATCCAGAGAGAGAAAAGTGTATTAGAACGAAAGCACCCCATGGTGAGAGGGCAAAGGGTTCAAAAGACAAATCAGACACTAGGAGAAAATATTCAGAAGCATCTGATGAAGGACTTGTATTAAAGACCAATTGAGATTAAACAAGAAAGTAAACCAGCCCTAAAGGGACAGCCTTGAGGACACCTCAGCAAACCCAGGTGGCAATAAACATGGAAAGCTGTGATCATGCAACATATGGGGAATCATACATTAGAGTAACGAGATGCTACTACATAGCCTCAAATTATTAAAATGCCCAAATAAAAAGCCTGAGATAGTGATGAGAATGTGGAGCAATAGGAATGCTCATTCATTTTATGGTAATACAAAATGCCATGCCTGCATTGGCAGACACTTTGATAGTTTCATACAGAACTAAATAATTCTTATTGTATAACCTAGTAGTTACAACTTCAAGTAGTTACCAAATGAATTTAAACTCACCCATGCAAAAACTCAGACACTGATACTTATGGCAGCCTTCTTTAGATCTAGCTAAAAGCTTTAAGCAGCCAAGATGTTCTTAAGTAGGTGAATGGATAAATAATTTATGCTGGTATCCATACGACAGAGTATTATTCCACAGTAAAAAGAAATGAACTCCTTCTTGGAGGAAAATTAATTGCCTATTGCCAAGTACAAGAAGCCATTCTAAAAAGCCTACCTCCTCTATCAGGCCAAGTCTATGACACTGTGTAAAAGACACAGCTATATAAACATCAGAAAGACAGCTGTTTGTTAAGGATTTGAGTAGAGCGGAAGGTACTAACAGGTTGAAAGAAGAAACGTGCATGAAACCAGCAACCATATCTGTAGATACTGTTGCTGTAGAGCTTCTCTCCAGGTCCCACCAAGCCCCTCAGTCCCAAAACCCACGTATAAAATATTTACTCAGACGCTTATATTACTTATAAACTGTATGGCCATGGCAGGCTTCTTGCTGACTGTTCTTATATCTTAAACTAACCCATTTCTATAAATCTATACCTTGCCACGTGGCTTGTGGCTTACCGGCATCTTTACATGCTGCTTGTCCTGGCGGTGGCTGGCAGTCTCTCCCTCCACCTTCCTGTTCCCTCAATCCTCCTCTCTGTTAGTCCCGCCTATACTTCCTGTCTGGCTACTGGCCAATCAGTGCTTTATTTATTAACATATTTGTCATACAGAACATCCCACAGCAAGATACACTGCATTTTTAAATCCCAGAGAATTGTGAAATGCAGTGATATGAAGTCTTAACATAAACTAAGGCCTTTAGTACTAATAAAGTGTATCCATACCAGCTCATCAGTTGGAAGAAATGTGCCACGATTATTTATATATATTAATTATATATATAATATAATGTATATTAATATAATATATTAATAACAGAAGCAACTGAGAGGCAGGATGTAAAGGACACATAGAGACTCTCTATAGTGTGTTCCATGTTCCTATACACTTTAACTGGCATAATTTAAAATGCTTATAATTTTTTAAAACTCATGATGAGCATTGGTATCTTAGTAATGCACCAGTATCGTGTGGTGCCCTCACATTCATGAGTTTGGTTTGGGCACACTAGACAGGGACAAGACAAGATGGGTGGGGGTGGGGAACAAGAGGGAGGTGATTATTTGCAATGGCTCAAAGTTGCCTCAAAGGGCAGAAACTTGGCACCTACAGTAATTTCAGGGGGATATTCCGGCAACTAAGAGAAAGGAAGCTGGTAACACTTTAGAAGCACACAGTGCATATTCTGTTTTAGCCTAGAAGCATTTAGCTGTCAACTATAAATGGCTGCAGTGACATCGGACGACACAAATGAGATCTGACTTATGGGGCCACATCTGTTCTCAATAAAGCTCTCCTGATGACTCTGCTCCTGTCTTCAGGTGTCAATTAAAATATTAATTATTGGAACTTACAAGCTGGGGTAAAATGTAGTAATTTCCTCATTAGAAAGGATAGTTATCTGACTTACCTTGGTTTTAGAAAAAAAAAAAGCATACAGTAGAACCTACTCCAAAGGTAGAGAGCATCTCACATTATATGTGTTAAGATGTGAGGTTTTAGAGCTGTTCCAAGACACTTGCTTCATGTGTCCCATGTCAGAGCCTCTTAAGCTACACTCACAGGGCTGCTGGTGGGCCTGACTCAGGCCCCACCAGACTCTGTTGTGTGCAGGATTCTCGGGATTCAGTGGAAGGGACTGGATGCCTGCTGGGATTTCTTCGGGGAATGCACTGAGCTCTTTTGTTACCTTGAGTTTTAATTGCCCTTTATGATCATTTAAGAAAACTCCTTTCACCCTTTTTTTCTCCTGCAGACTTTTTGTGTCAATTTCCAGAAGGACATAAAAAAATAAAAACACTGTTATGTTTGTTTTTATTTAAATGTAAGAACTGAGACATTGTTTACAGTTTATGGATTTTGAAGAACTCTAAGCATCACTGGCAAAGTGTTTTGAAAACTACAAAGTAGAGGAAAGTTAAAATACAAGAATGAGGAAGTAAGTAAAATGCATCTCCTTCATTCAGCCAATACTTAAGTAGTGTGTAGCCTCTGCAGGGAAAGAGAACAAGCTTGTTTCACAGGAAAATGTTTGTAAAGTTGGGTTTTATGCTTCATGAAGACACAGACACCAAACCTATGGCTTGCTCTAAAGGACACAGCCAAGTTGAAGATGCTCGAGCAATTTGGAGAATGAGACAGTGAAATTTCTTTTTTCAAAGAGCTTTCGATCAAATATTGTCCTCAGCTGCTCTATCCAGACAGCCCTGCTGGTTTGGCATTTCATTAAATTGCTGGGAGTGAAGATTTTTAAATAGTAATGGCGTGCACCTATGTCTGAGTTGAAGAGAGAGAGAGAGCCAGGATGTGCTGTCTTGAATCTATGTAAATGATCCTTACCTGTATCACCGGGCAGTCATTTTGGTAGGAAGCTGAATGGAAAGTCATGACTGAGAAGTAGACACGAGAGTTGTTGTAGGCCCCAGAATGCCTCGCTTAAGTCATATTGACCTGTTAGGTAAGCTGGGAGGCACTCTAACTTCTTATCTCTTTACAAATTAAAAGGGTGACTATTATTAAAATGAGTAGCTCATATAAATAAAGAAACTACACTTCAGGACTGTATGAAAATCAGAATATGAAATATACATGAAGTGTTTACTGTATCAATCAGGCAGTTGGGTGAGTTGCTCTGAATATTGCATTGCTTCTTGTTGCCATCGTTACCCTTGCCTTGTGGGGTACATTATGTATCATTTATGTCACAGAGTGTATTTATCAGCCTAGACAAATATTGCTTCTATTATTTACATGCCTTTCCCTCATTTGCTGTTTTCTTATATTATTCCTCATCAATTTTTTTTTTCCTTTTCGCGTAATTGTATCTGGTAGACCTTTCCTTCAAATTTTGACTGCCAACCTGTTAGTGGTTTTTATGTACAGGAATATCAGTTTGCAAAATAATCCCAAGAGAATAAATAAACAATAAAGGACAAGCATTTAAAGAAACTATAAACTTGACAGGGAAAGAAGTCACCTCAGTTATTACAGATAGAGCTGTTTTGATGAATTTATTTAGAAAGCCTTTAGAAAGATAAAATTTAAAAAACAAAACCCAAACTTTCTCAGTGGTGGTTGATTGATTCCCACACTCTCACCTAAATTTTATATGTTAGCTATGAAAAACATAATCTTTCACTGGACATTTTTAGCAATCACGTCTTAATATATTTATTATTATGGTAACAATTATTATTATAGCATTTTCTCCAGCTGTT
>CABHPQ010141666.1:3894-25899 GCA_902168405.1 Peromyscus aztecus
CACACACACACACACACACACACACACACACACACACACACACACACCCAACTCATACACCCCTACTGAACAGCTCCATTCCAGAAAGGCAGGATCCTGGAGGGAGAGGAGGAGAAGACATCGGGAAGCAGTGGTACCAAGTACCAAAAGCTCAGTCTGTACCATTAATATACAAGTAGGATAAAGAAGGACCGAGATCACTCATCATCTCAATTAGACAGAAAGAGCTATGAGAATAAGAGGAAGACTTTGAAGGGGCTGCAACTGATCCAAATTTTAATAAATTTGGGAGATTTTAATGAATAAGCATAGCATCATTATAACACATTAAAAATAGAAATCAACATACCATATTAATATACATGAACAAAAGAACGAGCAGATAAATGATTGGAGGATGCCTTTCCTCACAGTATAATACAAATGATTAAAAGCTAAAAAATTATAAAATCGCCATTTGACAACTATTACAGTAATAATTAATTCAGCCAAGATGCTAAAACTGAGATGATGATGAGGAAGAGAGAATGAGTAACTTTATAGAGGAGAAATCTGGTCCATATGACCTTAAGAAAGTGATCAGGTTCAATATCTTCAATAAAAAAGTACTGAATAGGAGCTGTGCACCTGACATACTGCAATGTCAACACTTCACTCCACAAACCAAATTTTCTCTGTCAGAACCCAAGTCTAATCAAGAACCAGTCAGGAAATCCCAAACTGCGGTCTGTTTGATAAAACAATTAGCCTGCAATCTTTAAAAAACAAATGCATAGACACTGAAGTTTGAGGAAACACTGAGAAACTGTTCAAGACGGAGGGAGAGCAAGGGGACCAGACAGCGCCTGCTGTCTACCATGGCATAGACGAAACAGACAACTCCAACAGAGGCCTACACCAGCCAATTCTCTCTCAAAAGCTGTTTGGGGAAGAAGGAGAAAGGTGGATCTGGGCATCCAGGATTCTAGAGCAGCTAACAGGACAGAGCCGCTGTTTCTGAGTAGGTATACTGCCAGCTTCTTTCACTTTTGGGTAAATGAAGAATGCCGCCACCTACTATAGTCTGAGGGGCCAGACAAAAGGAATCCTGTAATTAAAAAAAAAAAAAAAAAAAAGGAAAAGAAAACCAGCTTCTCAAGAACTGGCAACATTGATCCAGGGGTAATATGTGACCCAAACTTTGGTTACCTATAGCTTGAGTTCCTGTGTGGTACTGGAAAGTCCTGGTTTCAGCATCCCAAGAAAGAAGCACAGGACAGGCTCCATTGAGATCACACACTGCACCAACAAAAAGAAAGCCATATTCTGCTTCAAGCAAGAGTGTAAGGGGATCATCCTTTCTGTCAAATCGATGCCCTTTTCTACCCAAAAGTCCAAAAAGAAGTTATCAGAGAAAACATATATATACATATATATATATGTATATATATAAGCCTTTTGCTTGAATGATGTCCTTCAAGCAAACATAATAAATGAAAACATAAATGATAAAACATAAGTGAAGCTTTGAGGTAGCTAATTTCCTAATTTTGATGGTTTATGTACATGGATTTTAGGATGTAAACTGTTTTTTCTTTTTCTCTTTCTTTCTTTCTTTCTTTCTTTCTCTCTCTCTTTCTTTCTTTTTCTTTTCTTTTTTCTTTTCTTTTCTTTTTTTTTTTTAGAAAATACTAAAGTAGTTGGAAGTAATAACAGGTCGCTATTCCCAAATGATTCTGGAAAAAAGAATGCTTGTTTTTCTATCTTTGACATTATTTTAAACAAAAGTAAACAGATGAGAATCCTGAAGGTAGGCTATAGACACATGTGGCTAGAGAACTAGGATCTACTACTGATGGAGAGACAAACCACGAAGGTTCCTTTAACCCACTAACCCCAACCACGTTTTTTAGCCTCTACTTTCAGCTTTCCAGATCCACTGACCAACTCTATTCTGGCCATCAGCATCTCTCGCTAGAGTTTCCACAGCTTGGCCACACAACCTCAGCCTCCTTCACCTAGTCACATAATCTTTCCTTCTATTCCTGTGCTCTCTCCAGTACATATCTGGACCTTCTTTCTGCCTACATTTCCCAGCTATCTTACAGCCCCATCCTGCTTAGAATAAAGGTCGCATTCTTTTACAAAACTTACAAGTCTGGGAGGATACAGCTGGCCCTTGATTATCCTTTTTACCCCCAGCTCCATATCTCTCAAACCTTTAATCCCACCAACTTCAATTCTATGTTCCGGCCAGAATACAACTTTCAGGTCCTTAACTATGTCTCCTTTCAGACATGTCATGTTCTGCAATGGGTGCTTTTCCTTGTTCTATCTCACCTCTTCTACTAAGCATAAAATCGAGGAATATTTAAAAAAAAAAAGGTGTATGTGTGCACAGGTGTGTATGTATGTGTATGTGCCTGTATGTGTGTGCATGTGTATACACATACCTGAGTTGTGTCCATAGTTGTATCTTCTATACTATGAAAGATAGTATAGAATTATAACATTGTCAAGTTATTATATTCCCGTTCTATTGTCAGTAGGGACAGTGATTTTTTCGACAAGAAAAATTTGTATTTTAATGATCTTCTTGGCAAACAGAGCACTCAGAGCAAGACACAGCCATCTATAATTGATCTGACCTAGTTTCATTTTACAAATTAGAAAGGATGGGTACAACCAGCCTGTCTTTGTAAGGATTAAATGAGACCCTATGAAGTCTCTTCCTAAAACTCGGCAAACTACCATCTAAAGGAGGGCAGCTAATCTCTGGATCAGCCTTTGCAGTGAGTCTGTGGGTCTACACAGAGATTATCCACCAGACAGTCGGCTATTGTTGTTGCTGCAGGCACAGAAGGTCAATAATGTGGATTAGCTAGGATTAAAGTATTATTTTCTGATTAAATTTGTGGTTCAAGTTTCTAGGTACTTAAAACAACCAACCTTTAAAGAAAGGACATACAATTTAAAATGATTACCAAGGAAATAGTGAGACAATAAAGTTTAAAGTTGTACATATTAAGGGAAAACATTAATATAAGGTTATAACAGTAAATTTAACTGATGAAAATTTTGTTTTGATTATATATGCAATAGACTATATGCAAACATATATGATATAGAAATATTTTCTTTGAGAAGATAAGACAATATATGACATGAACATTCGCATACATATTACATGCATACATATTACATGCATACATATTACATGCATACACATTAACAAGTGATAAAAGAGAGGAATCATTAGAATGGGCCAGAGAAAAATCCTAGAAAAAATAATATCTGAAAACAAAAGTGAAAAGAATTCCATTTGCTTTGTTTCCTTTAATGTTTTCACTGGGATTCAAAGAATTTCTTTTCATACTATATCCTTCCTAGAAACAAGTAGAGAAATAAGATAGAGAACAGGAAATGGGATATTTATATGCTAAGAGACTGGAAAAAAACAGAGTAATATAAATGGCAAATATGTCTTAAAAATAATTACTTTGCCTAATGTGGTGACAAATTACATTCATATGTAAAACTTGATTAATTTTGTATTTAACTGGGTAGTTTGATTCATCCTTCAAAATACAGGGCTAGAGGAAATAGCTTGGCTTTGACAAAGATGAATACTTCAAGGCAAAAAAAAAATGGAAAATTGCAAATGATAAGAATTCTACATTTCATTTTTTAAAATATTTTCCTTGATTATTATTTTTCAATTACTTTACTACAGATGTCAATTTTCTCTCTTTCTGAGCTTAGAAAGTAAGAGATCTCAAACCCCAAAGCATTATAGAAGAAAAATAACTGCTACCATTAAAAGAGTTTACTATAGGGGTTAAAACAAAATTAATATACAAAACTCTGTTTTCATATAGCTAGTTATAAATGTCATGGAAAGAAACTGTAATTCCCAAAAGCCAGAAATAGAAAATCTAAAAAACAAAAAAATTAAAAATTCAGGTCCTTATATGTATTTTGAGTGGCCTTATACACATGGCCACATATTTATACAGCAATGAGAATGTTGAGCTCTAACTGCATCGGACAGCAAGGATGACTCGCATTAATGCGATACTTTTTAGCGAAAGTGTCGGGCAGAAACACATTACAAAATTCCACTCGTGTTTCATGAATATAATACAGTCTCTGCTGTTATTCACATCAAGATAGCTTTAGAAGTTAACTGAACAAAGGGGAGGCTGGAAGATGCTACGATCCTATAATTTGCTTAATGTACAATGAACTGTATCCTTACACAAGTATCAAGCATAAACAGTGCACATGCAGTCACCATAACCAACATAATGATATACCTATAACCCACCAATGTTTCCTTGTGGGCCTTCACCCCTACTGACTAGTGTTCATGGTACTGGAAGGTACTATGCACAGTACCAGAGGAGAAAGGTAATCATCAACCTAGCTGCAAACCGTGCAGTTTACAACTGTGAGCTGCCTGCAGGATAAGCTGGTGCAATCGTGGCACAAGCATTGTGGTTGCAGCCAACCACCCTCTGATTGGTCCACTTCACAAGATGGAATCCATGTCTGACACTGCTAGGGTGGTCAAGAACATGAGACTGGATAGGCCACGAGCCCAGCGGAAAGCCAAATACTATTACTCTGCCAGGGGAGCACAGCAGTAAAATGACTCCTAACAACATTCTGCTGTACCCATAATTCCTGTCTCATACATCATCAGCGAAGCTTCTTTTGCACTAAATGGTGACCCACATAGACCCACAACTAGGTAAGGTGCAGAGACTAAGGGATTTTGGAACACTTAGTCCTAAATGAGATGCCACCACCCCCCACTCCTCCCCACCCCCAATCACCACAAGAGCTATGTGGAAGAGGAGGAGGAAAGACCGGAAGAGCCAGAGGGGATGGATGACTTCAAGGCAACAGTTTCTTCCCGACACAACAGGACTGATGCACATCTGAGCTCACAGAGACTTTGGCACCATGCACATGGTCTGCACAGGTCCAAGTCAGACAGGGTCCAGCACTGGGAGGGGGAAGTGGACACAGGTTCCTCCTCCTAACCAAGACGCTATCGACAACGGACATCCTTTTGCAAGGAAAAATTAAGTTTTCTCCTGCAGAGTCTCACAGGGTATAGTAACCAGACTCAAGGGTAGGCCCCAGGCCCAGGAGTAGATGGCCAACACAAAACAAACTCAATGGTATTTTTGTAGACTTTTTTTTCCCCTCATATTTCTTTGTTTGGTCATTTTTTTTCCTTTCCTTTCCTTCCCTTTCCCTTTTCCCTTTCCCTTTTTCCCTTTCCCTTTTTCCCTTTCCCTTTTTCCCTTTCCCTTTTTCCCTTTCCCTTCCCTTCCCTTCCCTTTCTTTTCTTTTCTTTTCTTTTATCTCACTGGTCTTTTGCTTGTATATTATGGTTCTAATTATGTACTTTTATGATAGGTTTTGTTTTTGTGTTGTGTGTTTCTTTAGTTTTTTATTTTTCTTTTTTAATTCTAGTTTGTTTGGGTTGTTTTCGTTTGCCTGATTATCTTCTAAAGACAGAAAGAAAGAAAGGACATGGAGTTGGGTGGGTGGGAAGGATCTGGAAGGAGTTGGGGGAGGGAAAACTGTGATCAGAATTTGTATAAAATTTTCTTTCAAGAAAAAAAGTTTTCCTGTGGTTCTTTGCCATCTTGTCCTCTCCTCCAGAAGAAGCCCTTTTGCTTTCCATTACTAAAGGCTTGTGTTTTCAAGTAAATTGAATGTTCTTACTTTTGGTGGGTAAAGATCTGGGATAGAATGATA
This sequence comes from Peromyscus aztecus, assembly GCA_902168405.1. NCBI lineage: Eukaryota > Metazoa > Chordata > Mammalia > Rodentia > Cricetidae > Peromyscus > Peromyscus aztecus. Next base: position 9,649 of record CABHPQ010141666.1, read on the forward strand.
GGTTGTTATATGTTTACCCTTTAAGTAAACTGGCAAAATTCCAAAATGGCTGCCCCATTTTGCCTTTCTGTTAGTAACACAGACTGTGACATTAGCCACAGTCAACCTTTGTAACTCGCCCATTTTAGTGGATGGAGTAGTGTGTCATATGGCACTAATTTACATGATCTGAGTAAGTGGTGAGGCTGAGCATGTTTTCTGAGTTGACTTAAAACTCACTGGTCTTCTTTAATCATATTCTAATCAAATCATTCAAATCTTTCGTCATTCTTTTAAAATGGAGCTATTTTCTTATTAAAAATTGAAAATCCTTTTTATTCTGAATACAACCTTTTTATCAGATATATTTTCTCCAAATCTGAGAAATTTTTCATTTTTTAAGAATATCTTTTGACGAATAGGTTATTAACTCTGACCAAGTCCAATGTAGCCATTTTCTATTATAGCTCTTCCATTAATTCTTTTAAAGGCAAGACTGTACTGCAGAGTCACACTTTCTCTTCTGGGCTTACATTAGTCAGTTCCTTGGACTCTGGCTTCACATGTAAGACTACCTATTTTGAGTTCAGTGTTGTGCACCGTGTGAGCTATGGACTGACTCCTAGGAAGGATCTGCCATGAGGACCCGAGAGGCAGAAAGTCACTACCACAGCTGGAAGGGACAAATAGTTCACTGACACACAGAAGCCAAGAAGGATAAAGCTTCAAGGACAGGCAGTTTAGGCTGTCAACATATTTCTGGAGACTAATATATAAACGATTACAAAATGAAGTCAGCAGCGGCCCCTGCAACATGAACTTCAATATAACAGGGGGAGGGTTTGGATTAGCACTGTGAGAAAGTGGTGGGCTGAAATCAAGAGGTACAAATTATGGTATTATCCAGGAGCTTTGTAGTACTCACAAAGGATCTACATTTGGAAAGTTTTGTATTTTTTGTGTTCTGTTTTTGTGGCTGCCAAGAGCTGTTTGTTTGTTTTTCTTTTTAAAGACGCACATGGATGAATGAAGTGGTTTCCTAAGTATACAGTATGAAAGTGCCTCACCTACTTGTGCTCTTTTCCGGGCATGTTTTCAGATGAACAACCTGTTTGGTCTGTAGAACAGGTTTCACTCTACACATGAAGAAATGGAGACCTAGGGAATGGCTCCTCCAGAATGGTCAGCTAGCTGAGACTTGAATCCAGTTCTTTTCATCATTAAATTTCCCAGTTAATTATCTTGCTGTATCATGTTGCTTTCTCCTTTCAACAATCCTTTCAGTTCTTAGCTTAAAGTCTACCTGAGACAATTACTTCATAGCTTCGAGTCCACAGCACATCTGGCTCTGTGTGCCTTTGTAAACAACTGCCTATGCTCGACAGGGGCGGTGTTGTCTATGGCGTAGTCCCAACCAGCATCTGAAGCTGCCAGGCCCCTCCGAAGGGGAAGAAGATGTGATGCACACCAGGGCTTAGAGAAAAGAACTGACTCTTGAGTTGCCATTTAGGATAACTTAGACCTGAGTGTAGGTGTTTTTTAAGGCTTATGGTAAAAGGAGAGTAAAGGAATCCCATGAGCAGCAGCGTGAGGCTGCGAAGGACATGGCTGCTGACTTCTTCCCTCCAGCGATCAGTTTCCAGCAGAGTCCGGCTAGACTGCCTTCTCCGGGGAAAGGTGCAGGAGTGGCAGTGCCCCGCATCTCACATCCTCTCTGATCTAGTGTTCCAACGCCCGCCCCCAACTCAAATGCAGCCAGAGGGTGTTTGCATAAAAATCATCAGTCTATGATAAAATCTTCTAGCAAATCTACAGCTGGCACCTCTATTTTGCCAAGGTTGAAACTTTGTATTTTAGTGTTGGGCAACCAGGATAAAAACGCACAATGGCCAAGTGTCTACCAGCAATCTTGCTCACTTGTGCACACAACAGTTTTCTAATTCAGCTCCCCCGACCCTTGGCAGTTAGCTCACTACTGTAGACTGTGATGCAAATGCAGGCATTCTATTCTGACTTCAGAGTCTGCTGCATAAAGTAAGTGCACGCTTTTAAGTCAGCTGACAGCCTGATGTTGAGGGGTCCCTACAGCAGCCCGGCCGCGCTTCCCGGGCTTACTCCATTATTCCAATTCATCGAGAATAAACTCCATCTTTCAGTTTTCAGTTTCTGATCTCAAAAACACACAACACTCCACCACTTGTTTACACGGTGGGTCTAAAAAGCAGACCCAATTTTGTTCGACAGAAGATCGCTGACTTTTTAAATGCATTCAAGTGAGCAGACACATAACTGTAAAATGCCTATTATAAACAGCATTTTGAAGGTACATCTTTCAGAATTAAATCATCTTGAAACTGGTACTTTTTAGTTAGTACTTGTTACAAAAACAAACACTGTAGCGGAGTACCACATGTTTCTTAGAGCTAAATAATATTGCAAAACAGCAAAAACTGTACAGAAATTATAGTGATATTTCCACTTTTACACATGAAAGGAAAAAAGTGAATACATTTAAGATGAAATTCCTTCTTTTTTTTTTTTAAAGGGTCTTTTCTGTTATATTTAATCCACTTTCACACAGTTTTTCTTAATTACACTCCAGCTGTCTGGTAAGGCACAACTGACCACTTCCATCATGAAAACAAACTGTACCCCGCCATCTAAAGTTCTCGATTAAAAAGCGAGTGTTTTTGTGAACCCAGAGAAAACGGCTGCAGCTGCTCCATTTCACGAGGCGGGCACCTCTACTCCATTCAGCTGTGAAGAATGGCAATGACTGTAAATTGTTCTTCCTGATCGGTTCCACAATAAAAACAAACCACACTACTTTCAATTTTTCAAAGCCAATTTTTTTAAGCCTCTAGTATGCTGGAAACAAGAGTTGTGTTCTTCTGATTCATGGCCTTTGATTTCTACATAAACGTCCCGGTATGCATGTAAAAACAGGTCCCTGCAGGATACTCACAGACTGTATATATTAACTTACCAGATGTACCACAAGATAGGAACTCCATCAGCCTACCTTTTAAAGCAAGATACTATTTAACAGTTGAAACTGCCTGTGACTAAAGGGTGCCTGTAAGGAACATACTGTATGTAGGGGACATTAGGTAGTTCATGAGAAAACTTCACTTGCTTACAAAAGAGACAGCAAATGGTTGTGAATTTGTGTTTAACAGGCTCCTTAAAAAAAACAGAATACAAAAATAAGGTTGAGGCATATATCTGCATTTTGCCACTGAATTGCCTGAAATCTGACAGGTAAAATGGTTGATAAAATTTTTTGTTTCAAAGCTTGTGAAGGTTCCCAGGTTATTTAACTACAATTAAGGAGTCATCATGACTTAAACTTGGAGCCTCAAAAGTATATTTTAATCAAACACATACAGTAATTTAAATGTTTTAGAGCCTATGCCCCTTTATATTTAGATAAATCATATATAATTTATCTACAAACATGAGGTACTGCACTAATACATATACTTAAAAAACAAAAGTGACACCTAAGGGTAAAATAACTTACAAATATAAATTTTAAGATCTCTTTGTACACTTCATTGAACACATATCCTAAGGCAGCATTTCCCTCCTTCCAAGCATGAGGATCCTAAGTGGACCTAAGTGGACCACTGCTAGTATTAGCTACATCCTCCACCGCATTGGATGGACTCTTTGATTGCTATACATTTCTACCCTCAAGTGTATTTGTGTCTCTGTCTGTCAGTCTTTGTGTCTCTGTCTATCTCTGTGTTGTGTGTGTGAGAGAGAGAGACAGACAGAGACAGAGAGACAGGGAGAGTGCCTAAGGATGTAACCCACCTCACTGGAAGAGTGTGGCAGTGAAACTTCAATGTGATCAAACATGAATATCTGTAACAGACCAGCTGTAGGAGCTTCCACTTCAGTGGGAAAGCTGCTGCGTGCAACGATCCCTTTCCCACACAGGACAACGGTCACCTAAACCAATAAACAGGTTTCCTGGGAAAATAACATCCTCTAGGTCTGCTACAGTGAGTGCATGCCTCACCACGCTGTCACCAGCCTTCCTATGTCGCCGACTAACAAATGACCTCTCCAGACTGTCTCGTTGACAAACTGTTTCTCTCCTGACATGGTGGCTGTATGTGATTTAGGCAAAGATGGTTCTCATCAACTATGGGTCATCAATGATGGCTGTTGTAACTGGGACTTGTGAATAAGGCAATGCAACAGATATTTAAGGAATAGTGACAGTTTGGCCACATTTTGCTAGAAGTTGGCTGTGCAATTCTCTTTGTCTTCAAAGGATTCTAAGGAAAACTTTAAAAACTGCCGAAGCTACACACACACACACACACACACACACACACACACACACACACACTCACACACACACTTTGTATTGGCTATATTTCTCTGGCTGTTTTGCAGGCTCCTTTGTGGTCTTTTTCTTCCATTTCCTGTGTTATTCCCTAGGGCTATTCTCTTCTTATTCCATCTCTAGGGGATTTTATCCAAAATTATAACTCGGGATATACCAAGATGTCTCTAACTATGAAAGCAATTTCCAAAGAAAAACATTTTCTTGGGTTACAAGGCCATCCATTCCATGTTTCTGACTGTTTACTCGATTTCTCCAACTGAATGTCTCCAGAGCAGTTAACCTTAGCACTTCCCACAGTGAACTCATTATCTTCTCTGCAGAACTTGCTCTGTTTTCTGTGTACACTCTCACAATTGAGGGAATCATCAGGGATAAAGTTTAATTCTCAGCTCACAGCTGTGTCTCCCAATCTTGCCTCCTACTCTCAATCACCATCACCTTCATTCACTATCTCCTGAACTGGCCCTTTCTCTCTGATTTCTACCCAGGTTCAGTCTCTCCACTCCCAGATGTATCTATTTAGCCAACTGCCTCATCCTCTTCTGGAATTTATGTTGCAATCACAAAGAACATGCCATGTTATAGTGGACATGCTACTTCCTTTATACAGATTTACTTTCAAGTATCCTATCTGCTTTTATCTACTTTCCTTTATTCTTTGTGGGACAAAAGGAATATTCCACAGTAAATCTGATCAGGTGCAGCCAACATGCTACCAAGTCAAGGAGCTGGATACAAAGTATGTACACTACAAACTGTCCCTTGGGGGGAAAGAAGCTGATTGTAAGAGGGGAGAACATGAGCAGAAGCACACGGGAAGAAGGTGGTCCAGGAATGGTATTCCAGGAAGTAAAATACAGACATGAGAACTCAATCCAAAATATCCTTCTAATCGATTTGGTGAGAAAGCAGGAATTCTCTCTTAAAAAGTAAGAGTGGAGATTGTGCCCATTTTCTTCACAGGAACCAAAGCTGGTTCTGCTGCAGAAAGACTGTGCTGTTGTTTTCCCCAATGTACAGAAACTCATCCTCTTTACATATTATTGTTGGTTGGTTTTGCTCTTTTGTGGGACCTGCCACCCAGCTCCCAAATAGATCACACACAGAGGCTTATTCTTACTTATAAATGCCCAGCCTTAGCTTGGCTTATTTCTAGCCAGTTTTCCTTAACTTTATATTATCCCATTTACCTTTTTCCTCTAGGCTTTTTTCCTTTTCTTACTTCTGTATATGTTACTTTCACTATCACTCCATGGCTGGCCCTTATGTCCTCCTCCTCCTCCTCTGGCTACTTTTTCCTTTCCTCCCAGATTTCTCCTTCTATTTATTCTCTCTGCCTGCCAGCCCTCCAGATCCTTTTTCCTGCCTCCCTATTGGCCGTTCAGCTCTTTATTAGACCAATCAGATGTTTTAGACAGGAAAAGTAACACAAATTCATTGAGTTAAACATGCAACACAAAAGAATGCAACACATCTTTGCATCATTAAACAAATGTTCTACAACATAAACAAATGTAATGCATCTTAAGATAATACTCTACAACAATGTATCTAAGAGAAAACAAACAATCAGAACATGAAAGAGTCTGAAGGCAAGGTGTGAGAAACAGTGGAGCGGAAGCCAGAGCCCGAACACTCAGGGAACACTCAGGGCTTCGTCCCAGTATCACTTCTGACAGTGCTGGAATGCTGGGCGAACTAGGTATTCCCAGTGCCTTCTTATACAACACGAAGGTCTAAGAGTGTCTACCTCAAAAGCTATTTTGAGGATTAGAATCATGAAGACGAGAATTTAGCCCTAGGTGTACACTGTAAAGCTCTGAACTGACAGTGCTCCTGTTGCTAGCATGACCTGGAGCGGCTTGCTGTGTCACGACAGCCATGGCAGTCACAGGAGCCACTGAGGATGCCTTGGAAGATGTTTATCCTCCTTAAACTGTATGAGAGTGCTGTTTTCCAGCTATTCCACATTGGAAACCAAAATAAACAAGCTTAGCAATGCATAATGTTTAATCCTACTTTTGGCTAAGAACTTAATTTCTTGGAATGTTCACTATTCACGGTAAATAGTAGCAATCATCTCTGAGGCCACACACTCAAGCTGTCTCCTGGGTAAAAAGATTTTAAAAGACAGAACTTGTCTTTTTTTTTTTTTTTTTCCCCTTGTCGGTGTCTCCCTAGGCTGGAGGCTACATGAAGGCAGATGAGCAAAAGTGAGGATAAGATCCACTGGAATGTCAAGCTCACTAGAGAAGGGGAGGGCCTCTGCTGTGCTCACCAGCGTGGCAACAACATCAACGTGGCACCAACATCTAGGTCTATGGCTGGAACATGGCAGGATCTTAAAATCTCAAATAAGTGAATATTGTGGTTTAAAATGAACTGTCCAAATTTGACATAAACGATCCAATGCAGTTTCTGGAAAATAATATACATTTAAATAATGAACAGATGGATATGGGGACAGTTTTTAAAGCAATACTACCTTTGTGCTTGAAGTGAAATCCTGTGCTTAGCCCCAGTGCTAACCAGCATCAGAAGAAAACAACTGGAGAACCTACTGACTGCCTGAAGAAAGTTGCACGTTCAGCCAAACCAGCACACACACCATTCAGGAGAATAATTCAGCAGGAAGTGGTTACAGACATACACATTAGAAGGCTCTGGGTTCTTTTATTACAAGAGTAACATCAGTGTTCTCTAGACTTGTACCTTGTATGCTATTTCTAAGCTACATGAAAATCCACTTTTTTGACAAAGTCTGAAATTTGAGGTAATATTAGCTTATTAATCAGACGAACTTGAATGTCAAACAGTAAAAGTTTTATTTCCTAATATAAATTGCTGGACTGCAGATATAAGAAACAAATAGTATACTATTGAGCATGCCTGGGCTAAGGAACAACTTGTGGCAATATATATTTTTAATTCTGATTGGATTAACTGTGTATATATCCAGGGAGAGAAATGGGCAAGTAACTTTTGCTGTTTATCTGCAATACTTTACCATTCCAATCACGTGTCCTAGCACAATTAATCACGACTACAGTGTTTGGGTTCTACTTACCACATTTGACACCAACATATGAGTGTGTTCAAAGTACTATGTAGCCTAGCATTTTTAGAGGCACAACAGCTACTTCCTTGGCTAACAATGAGGAAGTGTACTTCCAAAGGAAAAACACCCCAAAGATATCAAAACTGGAATAAGAAAGTATTCTGTAGTTTGCAGGAGGGTGTATTATTTTCAACAGCTCAGATACATACGTGCTGACTAGGTCAACTTGAGAGGACGCAAGGGCTTTCTCCAGCTAGCGACCCTTTGCTCTCTTGAAGAGGACAGCTCATATCCATACCCTCCCCCCCAACCCCCCCACCCCCGACCTTGGCAAGGTCCCCGTGCAGGGCAGCACTCTTCTACTGTGACTTCTGAGCTCCCAGCCTTCCGGTTCACTCACCTGGTAGGTTAAGTGTGCACAAATTCTATATTTTTCTATCTCTGATCAATGATCTGTCTCTTCAGGAGATTGAAATCCATGTAGGCAGGACTTTTTGTTTGTTGTTTGTCTTGCTGACTAAACCTGTATCAGGCCTTAGCCAAATCCCTACCATAGAGCTGGAGTCCAATACATATTAAACACATGCATGATTTTTTTTTACAAATTATTGTTTAGAACAAAAATGTGAGTTCCTTAGGGTCACATGTAACTCATAATCCTCACTACAGGCCTAACTCAGCACCTGACATAGAGGTACAACTCAAGAAAGGTTTAAAGGGTTGACGGAAGTCAGTAAATTTTTGTACCAAAGCAATTTTCAATATTAAAAAGCAGTTTTAGGATCTTAATGTTAAGTTACAAAACTTATTGTACTTAATGAAATCATTTTATAACTATTTTAAAAAGACAGTACAAGCAGTACAAATTTCACCTAAATTGGAACTTTTCCTAAATTACCAATAGTGTGATTTTACTAAGTATCATTAGTATTCAGGATTGGAATATTACCCTAGGAACTAAAGAACATTCTGAGGGAAAGGTCCCCGGGCAGCCCAGGAATATGGTTTCTAGAGGAAAGTGGTCACATAAAGAACGAAGCGGCAAGAAGCAGCGTATGAACAGCAGTGAGACAGAGCTCGGGGACTTTAGTTAGAATGCTGTCTTGCCCGGATGTGAAGATGGGTTTTGTTGGGTCTGGGAAAGAAATCCTGGGAATAAGACTTGAAATTTTACAGGAAAAGATGCTAATACAGCAGATTCATTCCTTCTTAAAAATGACACTAAGGACCGGAGGACACAAGTGCCAGCAACTGGCAGTGACGAGGTACAAGCATGAGGGGTAAGACAGGACAGAGGGTATATAATGCGGGAGGAAGGAAGTGCTCTCAAAAGAAACAGCAGGACAGCTTCAGAGATAAGCAGAGAAATTCTAGAAGCCTACATCAAAACCAGTGCTAAAAAAACAGCAGGTCCCCTGGCAAAGACATCTGAATGGTTCCTGAACGTATACACTGAACCACAGATTATAAATAATGAGGTCAAGTAATCTTACCAGGATAGACAACAGTGGAAACATGATCTCATTGTTAAAACATGTTGCTGCTAATCAATGCTGGCACTGTTGCCAAGTGTGGGACTTCAGGTCATCCAGCTCCCATCACTGCCTTAAAATGCTACTTGAGCAGCTGTGGAACTGACCTAGACACTGAGAACTGCCTATGGAAGGGTTCACACCACTCCCACCTCCCATGGTTCTCAGCTTAATTTAAATAACCTTGTCTTGAAGTTGGTCATGCCATCTCTACACTCACAGGCTTAGCCCCAGAAGCATAGCTCATGTACCGGCTTTCTCAGACAAATGTAGCTCTCACGCTCATCAAAGACACTTCTTTTTCTCAGCAGGTAGAAACCATCCTAGAAATGGTTAACTGGTCAAAATTCTGAGAACAACCGACTGTGAGGAAGCCCTATCCCTAAGGCTCAGAGAACACTGAGGAAAAGTGGGTGGAAAGACTGTAAGCCAGAGGACTGGACATTTGCAGCAGGACAGTGTCTTCTATACATACAGGAAAACTGTACCCAGGAAATCTCAAACTATGGTTACCTACACAAGACTTGAACAATGACAATACCAGTTCACATGCCAATGTGGATGCAGGAAGTAACACAAGGTTCTACCACTGGATGAAGAGCTACAGATGACTAATTGCTGCTCAGAAAGAGAGAATCAATTTCCTCCACGGTCAAGCCCCCTGATAAGTTATCCAACCCCAGGCAGGCAGCTGTAAATATATACACATACACAAGCAACACTAAATTACTCAGTAGATTTTATAGACATATACATATGTACATATACATATATATATATATATATATATATATATATATGACTGTCTGTGACAGTAATTAAGAAGAGATGAATTTAAGAGGGAGTAGTAGTTGAGGGGGACACAGGAGCTTGTGTGTGTGGGGGGAGGATGAACAGGATGTAAATACAGTATTCATGAATGAAATTCTCAAAAAAAATTAACAGAAAAGAAATTTGTCTTCCAGCAATTTGTTCAGATCTGAGTAGCTTCATATTGTTTTAGTTCTTAACCAAAGAGAAGATACTTAAATTTTTAACTCCTCTTCGTTAGGTCAATTCTTCCTTCTTATAGAAACTACATTTTTTTCTTTCTTTTTTTTGAAGTACTGGAGGATTGGTTCCACAGCCTCACATGAGAGGCAAACATTCTACTATGCACTGTAGTTTGTATTTTCCAAACTATTCAAAACAGTAATAGTGGTTGTTTGTGATGTCATTGGGCAAACGTGGTCTGAATACTCACAGTCTTTAGGTGGTTTCTACTTCCCTACTTCAGTCACTGTAATGCGTTTGCAAAGTGACCCCCCAATTACAACAGCTCTCTGTAAGTGCCACCCCCTCCGCTGTCTGATACTACCGTGGCTCCCTTTCAGTACTCCTAAGCACTTTCTCCCATTGAACACCAGTTCCGGACTGTCTGGTCTTTGATTCAGTACACTGCATTTTCTTAGGCTGTATATCATTGTTTTCTGGAACAGTACCCAATCTTTCAGGTATCACAGTTACTTCTGTTTTTGTTTTTGTTTTTTTGAGACAGGGTTTCGCTGTGTAGCTTTGTGCCTTTCCTGGAACTCACTTTGTAGACCAGTCTGGCCTCGAACTCACAGAGATCCGCCTGCCTCTGTCTCCCGAGTGCTGGGATTAAAGGCGTGCGCCACCACCGCCCGGCCACAGTTACTTCTTTGTATTTGATATTTCAGATGATTCTCAAACAAATTATCAGGATTTTTCAAAAGAATTTATTGTTATATGATGTGTATGCTTAATTCAATTATAATTTTTTTTTTCCGCATGTGTCTTAGTTTATTGACACCATCCCACTCTGTAGTGAAGACTGGCCTGGAACTCTGCATGCAGGAGAGGCTAGCCTTAATCTCACAGCAATCCTCCTGCCTCAGTCTCCCGAGGGTTGGCCTATCATGTCTGACTATAGTTCTTTCAAATGTGGAGGTAATGACTGCTTAAAAAGAAACAAGAATAGCATTTTAGCTTAAATTTCATATGTTAATTCAAATTAAGAAAAAATTCAATGTTTTTTGCTTTCCAAATATCTCTAAAATATATCATCAATTTTAATAAAGTCAAAGGCAACTTAATTAAATATCAGAAATTCTCATTATTTTATATACTACTTAATTATATTTGTGAAGGTTTGCATTTTTTCCTACTAGGCTGTTTATAGCTTTGTTTCCTGTGCTCAAAACATTTTAAAAATGTATTTTGGCTATGGGATCTCAGGATATTTATTTCCTCAGCATGAGGTTTACATAAACATAAAACTCCTGTCTTATATCCTTATTTATTTTAATCTAGCATTCCCTTCCTTTTTGTAGAGCCAGCTTAAAAGTATTTTAAAAATAAAACTGGATAAAAAATTTATTCTTTGAATTTGAAATTAAATTCTGCTAAACCAATTATACCTAGTGTGCTTTTGATTCAAAAGACCTTAGGAAAAGGACCCACATTCTACTATGACCAAAAAGAGTTAAGGGTTAGAAACATGTACAATTCAGAAAAGAAAGCAAGCTAGTCCAGTACGTGGCCCAGTCACAGTGATGTTTACTAACGGAATCCCGCTATCTGTCTATATCGTGACACTTGTCGCCTGCGTGGAAGCAGTTATACGTGTGTCTGCTCCCACTAAGCCAGTCCTTCTGAAGCAAACGAAAACTGAAGCACTGCTACCTCTCCAGAGTCCTCCCATAACATCTGCACATGCAGCTACATGATAAGTGCTTGTCATGTCACCAAGACTGACACTCTGGAGTTTGCCTTCATACACAAATCCTATTAAAAATGAAAGGAACCATAATTAACAGGAACGTGCGGCACTAACCAGCAAGGACTCACAAATGAAATATTCAACTGGGATGTGATGTAACTAGCTATCAATGTACTTGACTTACTCAGACAAACTTCAAAACCTTAAAAATACTTTTCATTTCCCCCAATTATTAATTAATTAATTAATCTTGAGAAGTGTCACTGTTTTATTTAAAAATAGTTCCTACATTTAATTTCCAAAAAATTAAGAATTAAGAAAACAAAAAAGCACTTTCTTCAGTGCTGCTGCCAAGGGACCTGTGATGAAGAGTAGAAGCAGGACTGGGTTACTCCAACCATTGTGAAGAAAACGCATTTGAAAACAAGGAACTGTTCTTAAGACAGGGTTCTACCTTCTTAACCCTGGCACACCCTTAGTCTCCAGCTGCCTATGAGTAATCTCACAGAAAAGCTGTAAGCAATTCTCCAAAGACAACACAACTTGGCGGATATTCATGTGCATCTGATGCATACGAAAGAACAAACATGGAGACCTGAGGGAAAGTCTGCAAGGGAAACTGAGCAAAAGCAATGCTCACAGGAGAAGGAAGAGATTCAGATGCATAGGCTGCAGGAGAAAGGGATGCTGGATGTGACAAAGAGTGAAAACAGCTGAGACTAGAGGAAAGAAATTCTCACTAAGTTAAATGCAAATCACTAGAATGAACAGGCAAACAAGTTTACTGAAATTTCCATCTGTAGAATGATCTACTTTGTGACTCTCAAAGAAAATCCGCTTTTATTAACGTGATAATCAATCTCACTAATATCCAGGCTTTAACTTCCTTTCTGCTTCACTTTGATAACAAATGTCATCAGTCTAGTCACTCCTAGGGTAACAGACAGGACTGATAAAAGCTGTATAATGCACAAGAGTGTTTCACCCAAGGAAAGAGACAGTCACACCATAGATGTATACACTACAATCCTGTCAACAATTTCCCAGCAGGTGGCAGTCAAGTGTCTTATCCTAATCAAAATATCTCCATCTATACCTGTATCTATATACTATTCATAACTTACTAAGAGATGTAAGTAAAACGCCATGAAGAAGAACCACCATTTAAATTCCAGAATGCACACTGAATGAGTCAGTACCAGGGCTCCCCATAGAGACTTCACATTTTATTCTGGCTGCAGGTATTACCAATCAGAATTATGCAACCTCTTGCATTAGCTTCCACATTGCCCCCCATTTCTGCATACTTAAGCCTATTCCACAAACATGAAAAAATTCCTATAAAGTATAATCCCTTTGCAGAAGGTCTTTAGTGGTCCCATGTCATATAATTTTTGTCAACCCCTGTTACCCTGTCCTTAACCTCTTCTTCTAGTCTAGCCGGCCATTGTCCCTCTGCTTTGTATACGCCCTGTCCCTCTTTACGTGGCTACTTTTGTCACTTCCTCTGATAGGAATTCTCTCCAAGCATTCTTCTTGCTAGAAGTTTCAAATTATAATCAGTAGTATATTGGGGGAGACGTTCTTCAAGACTGAGCACTGCTAGTAGGAAGCACACAATGCCATCCCTAAACTTTGGTTGCTGTTTCAATTATCCATTGGTACATGACAAACTACTTCAAACCTACCTTAAAACAATGCCTACTTTTATTATACCTCACAAGTATGTGACTGAAATTGAGACAGAGGTGAGTACTTGTGTGTGGTGAGGTGAGGGGACACAATGGGGTTTGTGGCACTCAGACTACAGATAGGCTGTTCTGGAGAGCCCAACACAATTTTATTCCAATAGCAGAGCATTTGAATGCCCTCTATGAAATGTTGGTCTAAAGCTGGTTGGGGTCCTTAAACAGTGGTTCAAGACTACAAGGGTGAGAAGATCAGACACCATGTGATCAGAATTCTTGGAGAGCCATGTAGAGAAACTGACAGAAGTGTCTACGCGGAAACCAGATGAAGTCAATCCAGGACACACAAATAACATATTTTAAACATGCAATAATTACTTTTATGCTTAATCATTTATAATTACTATTGATTCTAGAAAATACAAAATGAAGAGGAGGAAGGTTTAGCGTTTTGCATTATTCTTACTACTTGCTAATGTTATATACACCTTTGGTACTATATCCCAGTCACTGCGAGCTTCAGTCTGGATCTGCAGCCTCTATTCCTACAAGGTAGGAAATGCTAAGCTCATTTCAGAAAGGCTAACTGAGATATCAAATGTGGACACAAGATTCAAGCCAAAGCTAGACATGCAATCAATACTGCCTAATATGTGCAAATTAATCAAACATCAAAAACCTTGACTTGCCGGGCAGTGGTGGTGGTGGATGCCTCAGCACTTGGGAGGCAGAGGCAGGTGAATCTCTATGAGTTCAAGGCCAGTCTAGTCTACAAAGTGAGTTCTAGGACAGCCAGGGATATTACACAGAGAAAACCTGTCTCGAAAAACCAAAAACCCAAACAAACAAACAAACAAAAAAATCTTGACTCATTTACATCTGTTTCCAAACAAATTGAAATATTTCTACTTACTGTAAGATAGCACAAAAAAAAACTTGACCTTATAGATCTTTAACTAGAAGGAGGAGGAGGAGAAGAAGAACAAGAGAAGAAGGCCACCTCCAACTTCTCCTGTGATACATTCACAGAGTTTTCAAGATTACAAATTGAATATGAATTACAGAAGCACTTCTAAGGGGAACTTTTTTTTTTTCCCCTGAGGAAGAGGATTAAATGGAAACCTGCCAAAAAATGAAAAAAGAACAGGATCTAGAATAATTATTTTCTTGTATCTTGGATACCTCATGGTAGCATCAACATAAAAAAAAGAAAAAAAGATCAGGGAGTTCCCAGACTTGGAACAAAAAACAGAATTGATAACTGCTTATGAATAGATATCCTCTCTTGATACCTTTGCATTTACCAACTATTACCAACTACCAAATATAAAACATTTATATTTTCCTTTCTTCATAAGAGAAACTCATATTCCAAAGAGCAGAATCCCATTCATTTCAATCAGATGCACATTAATTTAGTATAAATTACTAATATAAATTATTAATTTAGATAAATAATATTCAAATCTCAGAAAAATGCATTGTTGAGCTCAAAGATCTGCAACCTTATCATCACTGTAGAGCTACCCAGAAGCTTTTAACGGAATTCCAAGCTGACTGTAAATCTAAATGTGCTTAGTAAAGCAGTAAAAGTCTTGAAAATTATAGAAGGAAGTGTGTTCTTGACATTGGGGGTGAGAAGGACTATTTTCAGAAAATACAAACCAAAACGAGAAAGACTGAGAATTTCAGCATTAAAATTAAATATATATTTATCCAAAGACAACTTGGTAGACTAGGAAGACAACACACAGTATGGGGAATAAAAATAACCAACATTACAATGAAAGAACTGTGAGACTGGCTTGCAACCGCTGAACTTGGAACTGTTCAGCCACCCGGAAGCCAGACTGATGTTGAGACCTATAAACAGAGGAAACGGAAGTGCAAAGAGAAATATCCAGGGGCATCAGCAGAACCTTAACACTGTCTAAAGCAGTCAACCCAAGGACAGGTTATAGAGTCAACTGATGTTCCTTTTACTTCAAACCAAGACTACGGCAGGTTTTCTGTCCGATTCCTCATCAATGGTCTCCCATGTTATCCGAGTTGCTCACTTTAATTCTCAATTTCCCTGAACATGATGACAAGCTCCTTTTTAGTAAATCCTCCAGGCTCAGATCAGTATGCCTTCAATTATAACTACATTAAAACTGTAGCCTAAAAGTCCTAGTATCTCCAAACAAGTTCTGCCATTTGCCTGAACTCTTATACATAAAGCTTTCTTTTTATTTCCCAGTAATTGTCTTTATCCAATGGGGTCCTACTTCATAGCATCATCAATTTTTGTATTGCTTGCTTCTCTGAGAGCATTACACATAACTTACTTTCTACTTAATATTCTTTGTGGCTCCAGGGCCACAAGGCTCTAACAAATACTACTTACTTAAAAATTAAAGGAGTGTTAATTTATCATCGCCCCTTCTATCACATCTATTCAGTTATGTTTGCTAGTATATGCATGTGTAACTATTGCTATATCTTATATCATAATCCCTTTGGCTTTCAAATATTCTTAAAATATAAACACGTCTAAGGGCAGTGATAAATTAACACTATTCACAAACTTAGCCAATACATTTTAGTTATCATTATTTTGTTTAAAAATAGTTTTCCTATCTTTACCACTCTAATTTTTTAAAAATATTTTTTCTGGAAAAAAATCTTTTAGTATACTTAGAAATCATTTTGGAATATGTTGGCCAATGTGAAAGCCTTTTCCTTTCCTGGCATATGCTAGACTGTAGTGAAATGCATGGAGAGAAGGAAGACAGATTTTTCTCCTTTTGCACAGTGATTAAAACGTGAAAGGGAGTAGTCAGATGTGAAAGATAAAATTCAATCTAGCACTAAGGAAGCACCAAATTCTCTTCTCTCTCTCTCTCTCTCTCTCTCTCTCTCTCTCTCTC
>CABHPQ010141666.1:25999-40999 GCA_902168405.1 Peromyscus aztecus
CTCTCTCTCTCTCTCTCTAACTTTCTTCTTTTTTTTTTTACATTTGAAATTTTATTTTGTGAGCGTGTGTCATTTTGTATGCCCCTGTCATAGTGCCCATGTGGAGGGAAGGAGGAAATTTGAAGGAGTGAGTTCTCTCCTGCCACCATGTGTGTCCTGTGGATACATTTAGATGGTCAGGCTTGGTATGAACATCTTTACACGCTGAACATCTCACTAGTCTAAGAAGGACCAGACTCTTAAGGCAGCTATCAGTCATAGCACAATATTCTTTCAGTGTGCTCCAGAGTAGAGAGAGCCTCCATTTTCTTCTTTGTTTAGCAAGGTTTCTATTTCCTCAGTGAGTGCTATCAGTGAGGAAGGCAGGATGACCTTAGGAACTAAATCACACTTTAAATTTTATAAGTAAACATGCAACTGTACTGTGACAGTCCAGGCTTTTAAGACTAGAACACAGAACCCCACATCGTAGATAGTAGATGCCTACTCACGCCAAGTGAAGTAAATGCTAGTGAGGGACCAGGCCTATTACTCATCTATTATTCTAGGCCTTAGATGCATTAAGAAGACTTGGGATTTAATTCTGAGATGGATTTGAAGCTACTGTAGGGTTTTGAGAACAAAAATGGCATGACCTTATTTATCCTTTAAAAGCAAAACCATTTCAAAGGCTGTTTAAAGAATGCAGAAACAGAATAGAATACATTATGACTAATAAGCAGATATAAATAGAAGTGGCTACAGAAAGGTGTATGAAACATGTAGTTAAAGAAGCTAAGATGCAGGATAGCACCTGAGAAGTCTGCTTGCTTATACAAAACCCGAGAGTACACACACACACCTGTGGGTTTCCCTAAAGTTACTGCAGAAGAAGAACTGGCACACCGAGCTCATTGTGAACTTACAACAGAACACTGTTCTTCAGTTTACACAAAATTTAGTACCTTGGTGAGAATTCAGACTCTCCATACCTTTATGTCTGACGAGTGGCCATTAACTAGCTTTTTAAGCAGTCCATCAAGCCTGCTTATTACCTCTATTCAAAATTTAACTCTTGATCTTGGCATGACCTAGTCTTTTTGTGCAATATATTCTTAGATGTCAGAACAATTTCATCTTACTTCATCATGCATCTTTATTAATTTGGTTTTGTGTTCCATCATCTGAAGTTCTCTAATTCTTTAATAAATAAACATAAAGGCAAGAAAAAAAATTAACACTTCACATTTGTCTAAATCAGGAATCTGTATTTTTCTGTCTTTTTAAAACACATTAAAAGATCCTTCAAACTACAGTTGCAGTTATGTGTCTTCAACTCAATTTCTCTTTAGCCAGTTTGGAAAATGCCTACAATCATTTCCAAGTAATCACAAGGGCGGGAATGTGAGAGAAGGGTCGGGGTAGGAAGAAGTGTGTGTTCTTGGTTAACTGTGGTTTAAACATCTTTAAAATGTCATAGGTTTTGCAAAACCATAGGTGAGTGTGAGTACACTGCTGTGGGTTCTCCCAGCCCTGCGATGTAAGTCCCAGTAAATCAGGTCCCGGTCATCCGGCTTAGATTACAGTAGTTCCAACGCTGGCATAAGGCGCCCTTGAGCTCAAACCCAAAGGAACTGGCCACCCCCACCTTCACCCCAATGGAAGAGTCCACTTCAGGCTTTAGTACAATGAATAGGAAGTGTTACTACAAATTCTAATTTATTTTTCTGACTTTCTCCATCAAAGCTGGAATTGCTTTAACTCAGTTTTGCCAAAATTTTGAGACTGAGAGAAACTGAAATCTTAATTAACTGGAATTTCTAACCTCAGAAGCTTCTTTAGTTCCAGTTTTACCAATATATTGTTTTGACTGGCAGCTCCAGTGTTTGTCTCTCTAAAGTTGGGGAAGCCTGGAAATGTCATCCTATTTTAATAGACCAACTCAAAAGGTTTTATTTGCCCCACACATTCATGAATATTGCTCCCATTTATAACACTAGCTGAAGCTGTGGCACATGTAATTAAGGGAAGACTATCCATCAGAGTTGAGTATTTAATTGGCTCAATATGGGCAACTATACAATGTCACAGTCACTCTGCTCAGCGATGTACACAGGGATGCCTGCACAGGATCAAGTAGCTCCATCGAGCAGGGGTCTCAACTAACTTTTGTACACAACTGCAACTACAGCCGGTTTTCAGTTTCTCTTTACGACTCCTCTTGTGCGTTTAACATACAGAATTTCAAGACACTTGTGGAGGTTATTGCTTTCTACGTATTTTATTGATACTGCTTAGTATCATCATCTGTCCTCTTCCACTTGTATATGCCTAGCAGTAGTATTGGAACAGTTATTGCTTTTGCCAACTTCTATACAATCTTAAACTAGAGGCAATTAAGAGCACAAACTCTGGAGCCAAAGTAATCATGCTTAGCTGTTCTCTGTTGATATGACCTTAAGCAAGCCTCTCAAATCCATTGGTACCTCAGTTATTCTATTTGTAAAATAATAAAATGATACTCTATCATAAAGATACCAATGACTATTTCATAAATTCATGAATGAAAATATCCAGAGTACAGTCAGACACAAAACAGGAACATAACATGTTAAATATGAGGAAATGCTATCAATATGTAATATGAAATAGGAAGAGAAACATAATCAAGAAATAGGTTATTGCTACTAATTTGAAACAAGTTTTACTAGTTTCCATTAAGTGTGTCAAAGACAGTACCTTAAGTTGGGTCAAATTAGTACATTATCAATGCCCTATCCACTTCTGATCATAGAGTAGCCAAAGACTGATCACTTGCTTTGATGAATCCTAATAAATGAAAACTGACTCTATTTGAATGGCTTCAGACAAATGGGTATAACTCTATATGAATTTCCTCTAATGTGCTAAAATCACATTATATATAAAACATACATGGGGCTGGGAAGATGGCTGGATCCATAATGTTCTTGTTAGAGAAAAGTGAAAATCAAAATTTAGATCCTAGAGCCCATATAAATGGTGGGTGGGTGCAGCAGCTCATCTGCAATCCCATCACTCAGGAGGCAAGGACAGGCGGTTCCTAGGGCAAGCTAACTAGTTAGACTAGCCAAACTGGTGAGCTCTGGGTTCGGTGAGAAACATTGCCTCAGTAAATAAAGCAGGTACTAATTAAAGAAAACATCAGACTCTGACCTTCACATGTAAACACCCACACATATGTGCACACAGATACATAAACATGAATGCACACATGCACACACTCCACATATACATACACATGCAAAAAAAGAAAAGAAAAGAAAAATCCAGAACTTTATACAAATATATGGTGGATGGCATAGATCCTGGTAGACATTCAATAAAAGAGTAGTTATTATAACCACAATCAATCATCATTATTCTATTCTCTTAAGAGTCCTCTTTACATATTACACTATAATATTATAGACCACAGCTCTTGAGCATCTAGCAGAATAGTGAAGAGAATTTATTTTCTCATTACTTCTTAAGACTTACTGTGTGACCTTGCCCTGGACTAAGACTGGATAACTGGTGAAAGAGATCCTTCATGGACATTTATGAATGCAAATGTGACACACTGGGCCTTTCATTAGTTCTTATATTAATAATTTTTTACATAACTTGTATATGCTATCATAGAAAAGATTCATTTTAATTTTAGATGTTTTCTGTGCAATAAATCTTAGTTTATAGCACCTTTTATAAGAACTTTCAAAGTTTTCAATATATATTACTTTATGAATCTTTTCATCATATCTGCACATTAGATCACAGCAAATATTAATGCTCAGTATTACTTTAGAAAAATATGAGGTCAAGGATTTATGACTTGCCTTCCCAAGCATGCCAAAAAGAGGGGTCATATAATTTCTCTCTGGAAAAAAATTTTGCCACGAAGAATGCTATAAAATTAAGGAGTAGAGTCTAAAATTGCTAAAAATTCCATAAGCTACGAAAAAAATGCTTACCTACTTCCATTCCTGGAAAATACATTAACTAATGTCCTCAAATATTTTTCCTTGAATTAGGTGGACACAGTTCAAACCCAGAGAAGCGATTCCTTCTTAACCTGGATAATGGCCATTAGGATGTGTGCTATTGGAAAATAATTACACCACAGTGTGTCATCACTTGAAGAGAGATCATAGAAGTCTGAAGAGAAGCTCTTCAAGGAAAAAGTGTTAGGGCCAATTCAAATAATTTATCACATTAAAGTTCACCATGTTTATTGCAAAGCTGTTGTAGTTAACTTGAAAAATAAGTAACTGATAATTGAGTTTGTCTTGGAATCCCAAACAGTTTTGATGATGGGATAGTAACACTAAGTGTAGAAAGGCTACATCTTGTAAAAGGGCTATCAAGGGAAATATCTGAAAACAAGAAAAAGAGAAGCAAATACAGACCGTGCTGCAAACATATCGACCTAGGTGGTGAGTGGTCCAGGGAGAACACCATGCTATATGATGGAAAGTTTCTCACTAGAGACAAAGGGGGAACAGAGAGGGTATTAAGAGCATAGGAAGTTTGTTAGTGGCCAGGCTTATTGGTGGCCATGCAAAGTCCCACACTGACAGTGTTAAATCCCAAAGAATTCTGAAAATTATGTTCCTTTCCTTACACATTTGCTTCTAAAAGCAACAAAAATTTAATTTACATACAGATATTATGATTCCCAACAGAAACCATACTATAGAACTTTTAACAGATATGAAAAGATAAAGATATTTTACAAAATTTGATAAATGGGTCAGCCAATATAATCACATTATTAATGTGTCATAAAGATTGCTGTAAATATAAAGACAAGACAAAGGCAAGTCCTCCCCAATCTCTGAGGTCCCCACTTACAGCAGTTGTGGAAACTGACTGATTCTTGGAGTAGTAATGAAGATCTATAGTCAACAGAAATTTCAAGGTTTCATTGTTGGTTTGCTATATTTCTATAACTATTTCTTTTATGAATGAACACTACATCTACCACTCTTTCTAATTCATGAAATAGATTTTGGATTAAAGGATTATTATAATGTCACATAATTTTTTGAGATAGATATTCCATAAAATATAAACACAAAACTATAAAACTACAAAATAATAGATAAACCATATATAAAGCTGTCTTAGATGCTTCAATTATTTTTTATTTTTGGCTCAGAAACAGTATATTTTATAACAATGTCATGGTTAAGATTTAATTTTTATACTCCAAAACATAGGAAGCATACTCCGTTATTTCTATGGAAAAGCACTTGTTAAAGTGAAGATAATAATGATGAAGTTCTCCATTATTAGGAAGAAATAGGACAACTTAGTAAATTACAACAAAGACTTTTACCTTCCTGAAATCTGGACCTAGTGGGTGCAGTTCTAGACACAAAAGGATGGAAAACCTCCATTTCTGTTGTGTGGAGTCAGTGCTCTGGCAGCCTCCCTGGCAGCTTCAACTGGCTAAAAGGTATATTATATCTCGGCAAAAATATATTTCAGAATTGCCAACTGTCTCAACAACATGAGAGTCAAAGCTTCCTGGCTGCCACTATAGGACCACTCTCTGTTCCGAGCCCGTGATGGACCAAGTCACTGCATGTGTCCAGGTCTTTATCATGGAGGGAGGACCACTCTCTGTTCCGAGCCTCTGATGGACCAAGTCACTGCATGTGTCCAGGTCTCAGGTTTCCTCATTCATAAACCAGGAGGAATCATTTGCTAGGCCTTGCTCTAGCATTCATAAAAGTATCAAAGAAATAAACATGTAAGAAATGCTCGTAATACAGAAAGCATTACAAATGGAGTATGGATCACATGTTCTCCCTAACTAGGCACAGGTGTGATGAAAACTTCATAATGAAACCCAGTATTTTGTAAATTAATTTGATTAATACAAAAGGGAAAAAAATACCAGTTTCATGTATAAGATATGGCACAGTAAACTTTTTTATTTAAATATTTTTATTTAATTAATTTAATTTTACATATCAGCGACAGATTCCCTCCTCCCTCCTCCCAACCCCCAGCCTTCCCCCCCAATATACCCCCCCATTCCCACCTCCTCCAAGGCAAGGTCTCCCCTGGGGAGTCAGCTCAGCCTGGTAGATTCAGTTGAGGCAGGTCCAGGCCCCTCCTCCCTGCACCAAGGCTGAGCAAAGTGTCTCAGCATAGGCCCTAGGTTCCAAAACGCCAGCTCATGCACCAAGGACAGGTCCCGGTCCCACTGCCACAGTAAACTTTGTAATCAAGAAGGAAGGGAAGGTGACTAAGAGTAAGGGGTTGAGGAAGAAGTAGGAATTGTAGATACTCCCTCATGTCAGGCAGGACACACCTGCAATCCTGCCAGGAGGCTGAGAGTTCTAGGCCAGCCCGAGTGATATATTTGAGCTGACCTAGGGCTACAGAGTGGGATACCACACAAAAATAATGATGGAGTAAAATAAAGTTAAGTGTAACTGGGCCTGATAGAACCTTCTGGTTTTAAGAATTCTAACAAGTGAAGAAACAGTATTAGATTTGTTTTCTTTTACTTTTTAGAAAGCAACTAACAACCATTGATACAGAGCAAATGTGCGCTACTTTTCCCTGTCCTAAGGCAAGTGTTGAAATGCACTGTAAGCTCTGTATATCTGTGATGACTCCAACAGAACACTAGAGTCTATCAATTCCTCCCTTATCTAATACTTTAGGAATGAGTCCTCACAGTCTCATCATAATCTTGAAGGCTAGTTTGTCTACTCAGCGCTCAGTAACCTTTCCAATTACATATGCACATAATACCTAAAATAAATATGACAATATCCTTCAGCAACAATTTACACATATGTATACCTTCCACTTACAAGGAATAGCAACATTAAAAAATACTTGTAACTCTAAAGGACCTTATTACCTGACATTGACAATAGGGGTTGTCTGTGTAAACTACACCAGATAACGAGATAGTTCCAAGTTGGAAGTGAAGCTATTTAAACAAGGTGGCCTTTTTTTTAGTGGGTCCAGATAAAGGTGTAAAACATTTGAAGGTCGGGACATTTGTCTGGCATCGAGCCCCTTGCTACACCAGATCATTTTGGTCCCTGTGTTTTGTCTCATATGTTTTTTATTCTCCCTCTAGGGAAGTCAAAGCCTTTTCACTTGCAGGCCAATTTAACTGTAGCTCTGGTAACTACTTTACAAGGTGATAAGCATTCACAAGAGGCTTTTACTAGGCTAGTAGCTAAAGCAAAAACTACAAGCACATATTTAGGCAACATGTGGGAAATGAAAACTTGAAAGCAACAGGAGTTCCAGCCTAGCACATTAAACCTGCCCATCCCAGGAAAAGGCTAGAGCAAGACAGACATTGTAAATACTCTAAAATGGAATTGTGAATTTGCAAATTTTCTTTCAATTCAAGTTATCATCTAATTTAATTACTTATATTGCCTCTTATACTTTCTAACTAACTCACTGCCAGGATTTGGCCTCAGTATGTTCCCCTATATCCCTTTTCCAACTGCTTTTGCAAAGTTTAGCATACACACACTATTATTTGGTTGTTTTTTTTTTTCTTGCCATGTTTCTTCTGCTCAGTTCCACAGTCATGTCCCAAAGATATCATGTTTATTTGAGTTGCATGCAGATAATGAAGGCAGTCAGGTATTCAGATAAGACACCATTGCATGAAGATGATGAGGGCAGCCAGGCATTCAGATAGGACACCAGTGCATGCAGACAATGAGGGCAGCCAGGCATTCAGATACAACACCATTAGTGAAGACTCAGTCAAGGCTCATAGGCACTACACTATTTGGAAAAGAAATGACCATCTGTTGTGAGAAAGGCACCATTCATGAGATGCTTAAAAGTAGATCTTTGTGCCGAACAGACTTGGGTAAGTGAGAAGAGAAGAAACAGCCCAGGAAAAGAAGAGAATAATGACCCAACATAAGCTTCCAGGGCCCAGAGAGCCTGAAGTAAGAGCCTAACAAGGGGCAGTGGAAAATGTGGGGAAGCAGACCATTCATCACTATACTAGACTGGCTTTTATAGGCCCCCAAGTGAAATCTACTCAGTGATATTCAACTCTCCTTCAACTACTTGCAAGTTTCTATCATAAATCTAATAAAATAAATTCTCCTTGGTTTGGAAAGATACAGTATTTTCCCTGATAACTCAACTCATTCTGACCTGCCCACTAGACAGTAGGCTCACTAAAATGATTTCTTTCTTATGGCCCAGAAGCTGAACAGTGTCAAGCATATTGGCTAGACATCACAAATGCCTTCTGAACGGTAGAGAAAGGAAATGGACTTTGCTAATGCAAAGACCTCTCCCAGTTTGCCACTGATAGGTACATCCCATAAGCAGCTGTTTTTCAAAATAAAGTCATGATGTAATGTTGTGGAATAGTTCTCTTGTACACTGTAAAGATTTGTCACTCGAATTGGTTTAATAAAACTCTGATTGGATAGTAGCCAAGCAGGAGGTATAGGCAGGGTGACCAAACTAAGGATGATGGGAAGGAGAAGGGTGGAGTGGGGAGTCACCAGCCAGATGCAGAGGGAGCAGGAGATGAATGTGCCATACTAATAAAGGTACCACCACATGGCAGAGTGTAGCTAAAGAATATGGGTTAACTTAAAATGTAAGACTTAGCTAGTAACAAGCCTGCGCTATTGGCTGAGGCTTGAAATGATTAATATAATATTATAAGTAATATTAAGCCTCCAAGTCAATTATCTGGGAAGCAGCTGCCAGGTATTTGGGAACAGGCAGGATGGAGAGAAACGAATGATTGCAATATAATTAAAAATCAGAGAGAAGAAGCAATAAAATCTCAAAAGACACCCTTCTCCAGGGTCTATCTAGGTAAATGGATGGAACTAAAAAGATCATATTGGTTGAGGCAACACAGACCCTGAAAGACAAATGTCATATACTCTCTTGCATCTGAGGCTCGTAGCTCCAAACCTTCAGATCTGAATTATATCCTGGAGTAACAGCAGAAACCAGGAAAGTTAAAGCGGGCATTGCTGGGGTGGGTGGGAGAGTAATAGGGAGGGAAATATCAGGGTACCAAGTGATCTGATTGGGGAAAATGTGAAGAGGCTGAAAATGCGTAAGGAAGGATATAAATAAAGGGGGTGGGGGTAAAATAACCTTTTAAAAAACCTGTAACACATGTAAGCCTGTGTATAAATACATATAGTTGAAATAAAATTTTCCCATCTAGGGTGACAATGCTCCCTTCCAGGGCCAAAAACCATCTACCAGAAACCTTAACACCAGGCACGAGAAGCCCTTTTGTAAGTTGTTGGTTAGGGTAGTCCACGAGACTCACAAAATGTTACAGACTATTGTTCTCGCCCTTGGTTGCTTCTCAGAGGTTGAAGATAAGTTCATTGATTGCTAAAGATACCATGCAGTTCAGAGAGAGAGCCCAGAGGCCCCTGAGCTGGAACTGATTTGAAAACTTCCTCCCTGGGGACTATCTTTCATGGTTACCCGAAGGTGCCTTACAAGCTTCAAGGGAGGGAAGCGATAAACAGCCTACCTAGCTATGGTACCTATAAACCCAAATAGTGACCAGTGTAGCATGACATCCGTATGGTGCAGTAGTGGCTCACATACCTTGGTGACAACCAACAGCTCTTTAATGGGACTCACTCAAACGAGGGAAATCACGCTTGGTACTGGAAACCCAGTCAACTGCTTGGGCCTAGTGAAGCCACTGATCTTGGAGGAGAACCTGTAACCATGAGTTTCCTAAGCCAGTATAATTCATAGCTACATTCTACATATTTATCCGGGTTGTCACACCTGTAATCTCTGCACTAAGGAGCCTGAGCCAAGAGACTACAGCAAGTTCAAAGCAGCTTGGGCTAGAAACTGTGTTCTGAACTACCTTATTAAAAAGGAAAAAAATAGTGTCAAACTAATAGAAATTTTTAATTATGCTTACTGTACAGAAATAAATAGAGAAATTAAAATACATGGTTATCTATATGATTTTAACCTGATGACTATGAATAAAGTCACTTTCCTGAGGTTTTGATTCTAAGTTTTGGGCACAGTAAATAACAGTCTTCTAAGAAGTTTCTTTTTATCACTGCTTGTTTTCTGGATTGCTCACTATTGGGAAGCCATTTCCTACCTATTCTCTCCTCTAAATATCAATGATGTCTTCTTACAAAGCACATCTGGTGCTTTAAAATCCTTTCATAATTCCCCATTGCTCTTTAGAAGAACATTGGTTCTACGTGCCTCGCGTGTTCTGGCTTGCCTAGTCTTCTCCACCTCTGTCCCACACTCTTTGCTCCTCTCCCTAATGAGCAGCTTTAGTACTCTCTGAGCTCATGTAGTAAGCCGAGATCTTAACTGCCTCTGGGCGCTGGTTCCTGCTGTTTCATCCACCTATGATACCCGATGTCCAGGTAATCATGACTCATCCTTAAGGTTTCTGTTCAAATATCCTTTCCACAGCTGATGTGATGGCTCAGGTGGTACAAGTCCTTGCCCACAACGCTGGCAATCTGAGTCTGATCCTTTTTTTTTTTTTTTTTTTTTTTTTTCCCCGAGACAGGGTTTCTCTGTGTAGCTTTGCACCTTTCCTGGAACTCGCTTTGGAGACCAGGCTGGCCTCGAACTCACAGAGATCCGCCTGGCTCTGCCTCCCGAGTGCTGGGATTAAAGGCGTGCGCCACCAACGCCTGGCCTGAGTCTGATCCTTGAAAATCAACATAAGAGTGGAGGGAGAAAGCCAACGCCGTAAAATGTGTCCCCTGACTTCCATATGTGAGCGCACACATACAACTATGGCTGCTACTAAATAAACAGTAACATCTCCTTGGTGAGGACTTCTGTAACTCTCAGATTAAATTAGGTCTCCTTTATAATTCGTTCACATGGCTCTTTTTTTTCTCTTTTTGTACTCGTTACTACATGTAAATAAATGAGTATGTATGATGCATGCACAATGTACATGCATAAGTATCATGTATGCAGGTATATACATATGCATGTATAAGTGCTGGCTATTACATTAGGTTGTAAGAGGAGCAAGCACAGGGCCTGTGTCTGTTTTGTGCACCACTACAGAGCCAACAGATTGCTCAGAATCTGGCACATAATCAGCTGCTTAAAAGAACTGCTGAATTCATTAATTGTGAGTCCCCTTCTCCATTAACACCCCATTCCCAGGTTCTAGAAAAGCAACATAATGCTTTTTAAAAAACTATTTCCAGATATATAAACATGTTTAAAAGAAATAAAATTCAAACAAAAATACATTTTCGTATATTTTCCTATTACAAAATTTTACATGTGAATTAAATCTAAGGAAAATACTTTGAGAGTAGTAACTAAATAGAAATAGAAGAGATTTGATAATTAAAATTTAATAAAAATGGTTGAGAACTGAGCTAGAAAAGTATATTTTACACAAAAGAGGCTTTACAATGTAAACTTCTGACGTATTAACATAATAATTTCTAATAAATCTATTATGCACTAGGACTTGTATTATACAACAGAGATGGTTCAAGCCAGTATTAATTTAATGACATTTATGATAACTTTTAAATTATTTAACTAAATCAACCAACCACATTAAAAACACAATGGGAAAAAGTAATAAGAAATCAATCATATTATCTATCTACCTAAAATTACATATAATACATAGAAATGTATGTATACATATGTAGTTGAAAAGCAATTTTCCCAACTGAAAACCAGTCAAGATGCAGAGGATGAGTGACCAAATGTTGCCCAGCAGCAACTGCTACATCTACAACCCAGCTTCACCTAAGGCTCCGGGGTCAGAGCAGAAGAGAGGGCAGAAAGATCGGAAGAGACAGAAGAGAAAGAAGTCTGCTGTGAGCTTCTGTCTCCTAGTATGTCAGAGAAGCTACACCTACGGAGTCTCATCAACATGGCTGCCTAAACCAAACCTGAACAAGGATGACACTAACAGACTTGTTAACACGAAAGGGGGAAAGGTCATAGGGCCTCCACTCTAGACTAAGAACTGCAGACAACTAAGGAACGTGGAGAGTAGGAGAAAGTCTTCCCCAGGGAAGAGCCTCCAAATTGGTTACCCAATATCAAGTGGTCAGTCCTGAAATTATATACATGAAAGTGACATCATCCAGACTGAGCAGGTTGTATTTATATAATTAGGAACACACACACACACACACACACACACACACACACACTAAAGAAACAGAGGCTATTAATTTGAGAAGGTGGGTACATGAGAAGGGTTGGAGAAAAAGGAAAAGGGGAAAATGATTTAATTATATTTTAATTTAAAAAAATATTAGAAAACACAATGGGACACATCATCAATGTACAGGACTAAGCAGAAGAATGAATTGTAGGGACAGAAGACAAGGACAAGAAAATAATACACACAGACATCTATAAAGAAAAATCCAACAGTGAACATAGCCAAAATGTCCAAAAGCTTTGGGATATGTTCAAGAGACCAAGCCTAAGAAATCATGTAATAGGAAAAGGAGCTGAATTTCAGTCTAAAGGGTTAGGCAATTTATTCAATGAAGCTATAGCCAAGAATTTCCTAAATCTAAAGAAAGAAATAAACATTCAAATACTAGAGGCAGTTAGGACCCTAAAATGATATGATCAGTAAAGAATCCCTACATGGCATATCATAGTCAAGATGTCAATAGTATAAAGCACATGAAGAAATAACTAATTACTTACTTCAAAGTAGCATTCATTACACTTGCTACCAAGAGCTGTTGAGGTGTCCACCCAAAGGACAGGTATTAGAAATGGGGAAAATGTCAAATCTCACTGAAGATGACAAAATTTGCTGAAAATATGGTAGATTTTTCAGGGACCAGCAAGAGAATGTCAGTGAGATATAAAATCCCCCAATTCCTGCTGACTAGCCACTCACACTAAGAACTTCTATGTCCTCAATCAGTATGCAGAATTGAAAATTAACCACCTGTTAACTTCCTGCTTTAAAAACAGACTAATCTAGGATTCTTAAGGTATCTAATAAGCATTATCTAAACCTTTTAATTATTTTAAAAGCTTATAAACGGTTTAGATATTGCACCTGAATAATGGTACCGAGATGTGAAAATAACTTCTCATTATTTTTTTTAATTTCTGCCTCTCCTTGTAGAAGTCCAAACAAAAGGATTCCTTACACTGAACTCTCTTTTTTGTCACTTCTTCCCAGTCTCTGTATTAATCTTTTCTAGGTATCAACACAATTTCCTATGTACTATATCAAGTCATCTGTACAAAGTAGCTTCGAAGCAAGCATTAGTACTCCATGGATAAAACACAACGGCATCTGGGGATATCATTACCATTCCAGAAAAGGTGACTGCTGAGGGTTCTGTTCTACCAAAAAATAGTAAGCAGAAGAAAGACAGAGATAAATTTTATAGCCCTAGGTATAACCCAGAAAAAATTAGATTAATGGTAACACTACAAAGAAAAGAAAACCCTGATTTAATTAGTTAGTGAGGCAGACACCGTTCATCGACATCCAGTGTTTGATGGGAGTTTAAAACCATATTGTTTTGTATTTTCATACTGCTGCAGTAGCCCAGTGTTAGCTGATTCTGAACAATAGTTCATTAAAAAGCAAGAGGTCCTGCTTGAACCATTGGCTAGGATCAAATGCCACAGCAAGACATTTGACTCAATGGAGATGATGTAAACTTTATGACTTGATTAATGTCACAATGATTTCATTTTTGGCACAGAAGACTTACGAGAACAAACTCCATTTTGTTTCACTTTCATGTGCAAGTCAGATCCCATAATGAAAAACAATGAGAAAATAAACTAAATCCATCCAGTGTCTACACTAGTCCTTGACAATATTAGAGCTCTTTAAGAAACTGAATGTTTTCATTAGCTTACTGCTTAAGAGTCTATAGACTCTTTCATTTTGGATACAACTTTATATTTGCTGTTGTATTATCTTTAACAGGGTCCTAGAAGCTAATGTGATCTAAGCAGATGCACATTTGTGCATTCATCTTTTGTCCAGTAACACAGAATATTTCCAGTATATATAATAAAACTGCTAGTATTTATTGACAAGTGTATACAAATGCTGGGTTGGGCTTTGACATATGGCGATCTCCAGAAATCTTTCTAAACATCTGATAAATTGGATACTACCATCATTCAGTTTCACAGATAGAGAAACTAGGGCACAAAGAAAGCAAAGGGCTTGTAAACAAATAGGTATTTAATGCTATGGGAACCAGACAAGAACTATAACAGGAAAGTCTAACATGTTCCAGAATCCAAGTCCCTGGACACAAGAGTAGACCCTCTTATTGGGCTCTCATACTGTAATTCACCACATACAACTGACCCAATAAATAAAGCTACCTCAGACTATCTTCCTTAACAGACAGGAAGCTCCATTCCAAAATAAAAAGCCTACATTCAACAACAGGCTGAGTTCTTTCAATCAAATCCATAAGATTCTCACTTAGAGCATGCAAAAAGATAATAGAGAAAGCCAAGGAAACAGACTTCATTTCAAGAAAAAGAAAATAGTCAAAAATTAGCAAATGCTCTGATCTTACATCATGATGGTTTTGTACTTTACTGCAAATTTTAACTACTTGCCCATTACTTCTTCAGTTACTTTATGGAAAAAGACAAAATAGCCAGCTTAAAGGAGTCCACCTGAGTAAAGATGTATAGGTAAACAAAGTAAAAACAACTTTATGGCCGGGCGGTGGTGGTGCACGCCTTTAATCCCAGCACTCGGGAGGCAGAGCCAGGCGGATCTCTGTGAGTTCGAGGCCAGCCTAGGCTACCAAGTGAGTTCCAGGAAAGGTGTAAAGCTACACAGAGAAACCCTGTCTTGAAAAACCAAACCAAACCAAAACAAAACAAAAAACAACTTTATGACAGATAAAAATATAAGGGTAAAGTTTTTTCTGAGCATATATGTGTATATAGTATATGTTTATGCATGTGTTTGCATGTGTGGAAGTGCATGTATGTCTT
>CABHPQ010141667.1:17375-36743 GCA_902168405.1 Peromyscus aztecus
CTTTATATAACTGTATATATTCCTTTTTATCTCTCTTTGAAGCCTTCATACATTTTTACACACATTTTAAAGCATTTAAAGTCTTGTTCATCTGAATCTGTCTTATTGTGAATCAATTGTTTTAAACTGCAGCATTCTAAGACTGAAACGGTGCTGTGGCTGCTGGCTCCGCCCACCTCAGCTTCCCAACATGGCGGTGATACATTTACCGTCAGCTCTGGGAGCCTTCGTGGGTCTATGCTTCTATCAAAGCAGCGTTTAGCCCAGAAACCTCTTTTTTTGTTTTGTACTATCAAAGGCTAAATCCACCACGCAGCCCAATGTGCCACTTGCAGAGGCCTCATTCCCGCCACACTGCAGGTCGAGCGCACACGCCAGGAACCCACAAGTAGCTCAAACTGGCAAGCTGCCGCTCATTCAAGAGAGATAATTAGGAAGCTGTTTTTAGCTCCGTTTTAGAATCTTTTCTCAGGTTTTAGGTGGAAATTCCTGCCCCACGTTCTGGCGCCATTTGTAGCTAGAGTTTTCCTGCCTGGCCCACGGTCAGGATAAATCTCTTTCACCTGCCAGTCCCACAGCCGCTCAGACCCAACCAAGTAAACACAGAGACTTACATTGCTTACAAACTGTATGGCCGTGGCAGGCTTCTTGCTAACTGTTCTTATATCTTATATCAATCCATTTCTATAAATCTATACCTTGCCACATGGCTCGTGGCTTACTAGCATCTTTACAAGCTGCTTGTCCTGGTGGCGGCTGGCAGGCAGTCAGTGACTCCCTCTGCCTTCCTGTTCTTTTTATTCTCTCTGTTAGCCCCGCCTACACTTCCTGCCTAGCCACAGGCCAATCAGTGTTTTATTAGCAACACATTTGCCATACAGAACATCCCACAGCACACCTATAAGTATACAGAAACAATGCCAGAGTTGAAAAACAAAATTTTCACAGAATAGAACTCTGATAAATACTAAAATTAAAAGTAACTATGTATCTCCCTAAAGCTCCTTTACTAGCAAGCACAGGGAACCAAAACAACACAGACTCATAGGACAGCTTCACCAAACTGCTTTGCATGCACACAGGTCTAGATAAATGCCAGGGCAATGAGATATTCCTGGAAAGTAGTTATTTTATTAATGTGGGCTAAGTTGCAAAGTACCCTGTCAGCTCAAAGGTAATACTAATGCTATAAATTGTATCTTGCCATACCTATATATCTACCTACCTGTCTCTCTACCTGAGACAGAGTCTCCCTAAGTACTCTAGTGTACACTACACTTACTATGTGGTCCACATTGGACTCAACTCACAATCTTTCTGTCTACACTTTCTAAGTCCTGGGATTACATGCGTCTTCCACTGTAATCCCTAATTTTATTCAATTTTAAAGAAAGCATAATGCTGTTATGGGTGGTTCTCAACCTTCCCAACGCTCTGACCCTCTCATACATTCCCTCATGTTGTGATGACCCCCAACCATAAAATTACTTTTGTTGCTACTTCATAACTGTAATTTTGCTACTGTTCTGAATCGTAATGTAAATATCTGTGTTTTCCAGTGGTCTTAGGTGACCCCTGGGAAAGGGTCATTTGATCTCCAAAGGGGTTATGACCCACTGGTTAAAAACCCCTATGTTATAGGATCTGGAATAATTACTTTTTATTTTTTTAAGGTGTTTATATATTGACAGTGGTAAGATGAACAATGAGGAGTTGCTTCAGTTACACAATAGTGAGATCTATTTTGTCAACACTTGTTCTTTTAAAACTGAACAGGCTTAAAAAATGTTCCAAGTGTGAACAGCTGCTCAAACAATACGAGCTCTCTGCATACAGGCAGGTGCCGCTAATATCCCCGAAACTCACAGCACCAGTGGGGGTTCATGAAGGATACAGAGAAAGAAATCAAACATGAAAATAATTAAATACCACACCAGGAAAAGAAAACATCACCTTCCTATCTACCCTCTGCAGAAGAATCAGTTTTTTGAAAAAAAAAAAAAGTTTAAAGAAAATTATAAAGACTTCCCACTGCTTGGAGGGATTTTGAGAACACATACTACCTCATTTTGTACATTTATTACAGATATGTAGGAAACGCGGACCACTGAGTTCCACCGGAGTCTGGTCCCAGGAGAGAAGGAGAGAAATGATGCTCTTGAGTTCTCTGACCTCCACACGCGACACGATACATCAAGCTGAGGACCAGCTCACTCCCTGTGATTCTTCTCATACTCGGCACACGGTATGCATCGAGTACAGTAAAGAGCCCGGGAGGCTCGAGCTGCACATCCGTCAGAAGCCCACGTCTTAGTCACATTGCATGATGTCATTAGCTTAAAGTCAGGATCCAGTGGGGATGATTTTACTCCAGGGATATTTGACAGTGTGTGGAGATATTTTTGGTTGCCACACCTCTAGGGTTGCTCTGACCTAGTAGACAGAAACCAAAGATATGACCCCAATCCTATAAAGCACAGGAAAGGAAGAGTGATCCAGCCCCAAATGGCAACAGTGCTGAGCAGAACAGAACTCACTAAAGCACACTTTGCTGAAATACAAGAGCTTCTGTAACGATACAAAAGAAAGTTTCACGTCATTCAGTACTTACTTCTGAAAGAGCCAAGCATCTGAGATGAAAATGAGGACAGGGAACAGAAAGCCACCATCTTTCAGCTGTTAGAGTCCTCATGTTCAGCACCACGTGTGATCGTTAAGAAGTAGGCGAGAATGGACGAGATGATGGTGTCTAACGCAGACATCGCTTTTCACCTAGAATACAAACTGGCATGTGCTAGTATTGAGATGTGTAAAAAGGAATTTGGGTGGGCTTCATTTTGATCCTGGTGTCTGACATGAGGACACTGAAATCGGAAAAGAAGGGCAATAATGAGAAAGAAGATAGTTAGCATTATTTGAAAGACTTGATTACGATGTGTTAATTGTTCATAATGGCTGCCACTGTGCAAGTTCCACACAAGCACATAAGGTACTTTGGTCGCATTCACCCTCTCTGTTATCTTCTCTTCTTCTCAGTCACAAAAAACCCTTGAGTCTGCTAAACTTACCATGTAACTGTGTTACCACCTAACTGTGTTACCATGCAACTGGCAAGATTCTTCAATGTCAGAAACTGTTTCACAAAGAAACTTTTTAGTTCCTTTCCATAAAATCGTGCTGTGATTTCTCTTGTGTATGTCTCTCCCCTTGGCTAAACTGGGACCCTGTGGATGGCAGGCCTTGTGTTTTATTTACCATCAAAACTTGATGCTTTGCCAGTAAACAGGACTCTCACTGGAGGTCTGTTACCTCAGAAAGCAGCACTACCCACACACCTGGATCTTCTAAAACCTCCTAATTCACAGAGGTTGTCACTAGTCGGCTCTATGGCCTTTCCACAGGCAAGAGAGCTCTTTGTATTCAGTGAGTATTGGAGAGGCTAGCACACAGTACTCAATTAACTAGGACACTGAATTCAATTTATCTCAAGACTAATTATTGTTAATTTTCTGTAGGGTAAGACAATGTGAACATCTTCCTCACATGGACTCGGTAAACAGTGGTGACTTTTTTTCTTATTTTAATTTTTTGTGTGTATGTATGTTGCACACATATACACGTATCATAGCAAGCATGTGGAAAATCAGAGGACTACTTACAGGAGTCAATTCTCTCCTTCTACTGTGTGGGTATTGGGGATAAAACCCAGGTCTTCAGGTTTGGCAGGAAGAACCTGTACCCACTCAGCCATCTTGCTGGTCTGGTGCCTTTTCTTCTTTCCTTGTGGATTTGTTTATAGCTCTTATGTGGTTAGGCCTTTTAACTGTTTGACACTTCTAACAGAATTAATGTATTCAGACAAGAGCAAATATTTACCTGGACCACTTCTTCAGGCAGCCCTGAACGAATCAGTGTGAGATGCAGACTGGGTACCATAAACAAAGACCAGCATCTAAGTCTGACACAGGGTTGTCCCCTTAGATTGCCATTTTCTCTGGAGAGTCACCCTATGGTAGAGAGTGTTGGAAAGGGAAGGAGAGATAGAAAGAAGTTCAATGTGCTGAGGGATAAAGTCCATTTCTGCTGTGGGCTCATCATTCAAACGTCATCCTCAGTCAACCTATACTGAAAGTTTTTCCATAGAGGCAGAATTTACTTCTCCTTTGAATCTGCTCTAGAAAGATCTTCCTCAACCCCAGCCATCAAGCAATGTGGAATGACACCAGTAGTTATGAAGTAAAATTTTTGCTGTTATTTTGATTCAGAAAACGTGCTTTCTTCTTTCTTTTAATGAACCAATATTTATGAATTATTCTCGTGTACAGACATATCTATAGTACATCACTCTGAAAACATTGACTAGAGAGCTTTCTGCCCTCTTATTTTTGTGTATTCTAAGGAAAGAGGGAGAAAAGGTCAGAATCCCTCCCTCTTTAATGTCCCAATAAAACTATCATCTAAATTATTATTGTAAGCCAGTGTGGTGATGTGTGATTGTAACCTCCACATTGATGAGGCAGATGTGAGGGGATTACAATGTAGCTTGGACTACATAGTGAGAACCTGTCTGAAGAACCAACGAAACTACTCTTGTAAGCTATAAAATATTGGCAGTAGCATATGTCTGACCAAAGCAAAAACATATTCTCTTTCAAAACAAATGGTTTTTGAACATGTTGATTGTAGGGTGAGGGACAGAAACCTCTCAGGACCAATCTCCAGCAGCGGGTCCCTTCTTAGCCTCCTACCCGAAGGACA
Organism: Peromyscus aztecus; assembly: GCA_902168405.1. Lineage (NCBI taxonomy): Eukaryota > Metazoa > Chordata > Mammalia > Rodentia > Cricetidae > Peromyscus > Peromyscus aztecus. The sequence continues at coordinate 22,134 of CABHPQ010141667.1, forward strand.
GGAAGACCCAACGGTGGACAGCCAGAGAGCTGCCACACATGCAAAGCACTTGCAGCCCTTCTTGTTTTCTTATTTTCCTTGGCACAGCTTTTCCCCCATCCAAAGCAGCTACAAATGAAAGCAGTTGTCCACAGAGGAGGAAGTTCAAAGACAAGTGGAGAGAGAGAGAGAGAGAGAGAGAGGAGGGAGGGGTCACATGAGGAGAACAAGTGAGGACAAGAAGAATCTTGGCAGCTCTCCTCGGCACAGAAGTCTAAAGCAGAAAACATATTTGGGGACAGATGGACTGACGGCAGCTATGGACAGAGTGATGCCCGCAGAGGTTTCCAAGAGACTCAACCACCGACTGTTGGGTTTTGACAAAGACTTGAAAATGGACAGCATCCCAGGGCAAGAAAGAGTTCTAAATATTTTCTTCTGAATTTGGAATGGTCACTTTCTTTTGGCTCCTAGCGTTTATTCTTTCATGTTTCTGAATAAAGCTTGAGAGGAAAATTCTACTGAAATTTGTGAATGAATTTCCTTTGCTTTCATTACCAAATGATTATCAAGAAAAAGCAGGCAGGGCTTTTGGAAACCTGACTTCAGTGAGAATTGAGAGTAACTAGCATCTGTCTTTTAACTACGAGACTGTTTTATTATATACGTAAAGGCATCTTGAAGTTATTATAAAAGAATCGTAGTTAAAACTGCAATTCATCTGGGGGGAGAACTGGAAGTAAAATGAAGATAACTTACTGGACACTTCGGAATACATTTTAAAAACAGAATTAATGACAAATAATGCTGTCTAGAATTTTCAGATATGCTTTATGCAAATGAAATTAATATTTATAATTCAATAGTATATGTAAACCCTACAATGCTGGATTCCAAAACCGACTGAAAACCTCAATGGAGTGGCCAGAGTCTGGAATGCAAGTTGTCTGAATACATTTGCAAGCTCATTGTCAGTGGGACTGCGCTCCTGCTGTCCTAGCTTCCTTAGGGAAGTATACTACGAGTAAGAACAACTGTGACACAGGACCTAAAACTGTTTACTCGGGGTAGAAATTTCATAAAGGTGACTGCAGAAGAGGGAACATTTCACGGACTGCCTGCCCAGTCTAGGAGGCTTTTCTTTTAGTCCACACTTTCCCACCGTGAGAAGGAGCGCTCATTAACAACCGAATTGTTTTCCGAGGCTGTAGGCTAAGGGGTTTCCTTAGAAACCATTTGGTAAGAACTGTGGCTTTCTTCCTTAGAAATCTCAAGCAGTGAAAAGGCAGATTTGCTGGCATAAATCAAACTCAATTTCTAGGGTTCACTAAACCCTTTCTCCTCAAAATAATGTTTTGTGACTTGATCCTAGCTGTTAATAGTACATGCCACAGAGCTGGTGTGAACCAGTTTTAAATGAATTTTTGTTCCATTTCCTTTGTCATTCAGTAGAAATCACTTCCAGAGTTTGTTATACCTGATGAAGGCTGAAGTGTAACAATGAATGAAAAAGATACTCCATTTTATTGCGTGGCAAAATCTGTCATCATTCTTTCCTGCTGGGTTTACTCTGGCGAATCGATCTTCCTATTGTGAGGACAATGCTATCTGTGCTGATTGCAGAGTTGTTCTTGCTTGTAAACATACCAGTAAAAGGAGCTGGGAAAACAGAGACCTTTCTGTGTTAAAAATATAGGTGTTTCAGCAAACCTACTGAGTGGAAATCATATGGCTACGACAGAACGGCGCAGCTCCACACCACCATTCCGTTTGTGCATGTTCCTCCACTTGCCGATAGTGTGACCTGCCTCCCAAACAAATCTTATACCCACTTCACTCTATACAACACCTCATTCATTCAGGCAATACGGTTTTACTGAGCATTAGCTGAGCGGTGGTGGTGCATGCCTTTAATACCCGTACTCAGAAGGCAGAGGTAGACAGAGCTTTGTGAGTTCGAGGCCAACCTGATCTAAAAAGTAATTTCCAGAGAAGCTAGGGCTGTTACAGAGAGAAACCTTGTCTCAAAAAACAAACAAATAAACCAAAAAAACAAAAACTTTACTGAACATCAATTATTTGCTGTATTCTGTATTAAATCCAGGAGAGAAGAAAATAAATGGCTCCTTGTGGAGCTGATGGCCAAACATGAATTCTTGCTCCCATTCTGACTCAGACAGAGTACAGTGTTCTTGCCCTCACCATCACTATTCAACTGTGTATCTGCTACACACCAGGTACCTCATACATCATCCCGTAACCATTCCTGAATCTGATTCACTTGACTGTGAACTTGGAAGGAGCCATTTACATATCTCTGTGTTGTCAATACTTCACGTTTCCTGGAATACAATAGGTACAAAAGTAGGTGTTTGTTGGATATGTGATTGAACAGCTAATAGAACAAGTGCTCTGATACTTGAATAGTATCAATAATATACCACCGTCTTAAAAAAAATTACCAGCGGTTTTTTGCTAAAAATTTTTGCCAATCACTTTCAAGAGGTGAAAGACAGAGACCTGAGAAACTGTCAAGCTGTTCCAAGAACTCTGCTAACCACAGTCCTTGTCATGTCACCAGACAACTCTTCCTTTCCCAAGACTGAATTATTGGTAATCTCACAGAATCATCTGCACTCAGAAAATAAGTCAGGTTACAAACTGTTCTCCTTAATTGACTAAGAGGGTGTTGTGACATTTTGGTTTGGGACTACTTGAATGTGAGGAGGAATCTTTGCTCCCGAAGCCGTTTCACCGGACACAAATGTGCAAAATCTCTTCCACAGCCTAAGGCCCTGCATGCTCTGCCACTTCACCCCAGCTCTCTTGCCTCGTCTCTTGCTGCTTCCCCTTTCCCTGGCTCCCTGGATCTACACTAGCCTGCTAGCTCTCCCTCAAATATGTCTAACTGTTCTGCCTTAGGACCTTGGTTCTTGCTGCTCTGTCTCCTGGGAGACCAGTCTCATTTCAAGTCTCCTTCCTTGGATTCTTTGAGGCGTCCGTTCCAATGTTGTCTTCTGTGCACATTTCTCAGTGAGGTCCACACCACGTATCAAGCAGCAGACTTGATCCCTTACACTGGATCACTTTTTACCTCCACAGTCTACTTTCTTTGTAGCAATCTGTAGTGAAGAAGTGAGGAGTGTCTGGGTAGAAAATGATCTATGTAGATTAAATTGGAAGATTGTTATTAAACTTCCTCTTAGCTGTTAGATAGTTGCTACTCTTAATTTTTCAATTTAAAAATTTAAACATGTTATTCATTCATTTATTTATTTAGTGCGTATGGCAGAGAGGCACACGTGCCATGGAGCATCCATGCAAGTCAAAGGACAGCATACAGGAGTCACTTCTCTCTCCCCACCTTATGGGTCCCAGGGATCTAACTTAGGATGTCAGGCTTGTTGGCAAGTACTTTTGTCTTGCTGAATCATCTCACTGAACTACTTTAATTTTACTTAAAAAAAGTATTAGATCATGGAAACTTCTCCTCATACAAATGCATACATGTACACACTTTTATGAAAAAAGATCTGGGCTTGTGATAGCTATTTTTATCAACTTGACTACATCTGGAATTAAATAAAACCCTAAAATGGAGGGCACACCTGTGAGGAATTGTTTGCTTAATTTGAAGTAGGAAGATTCACTTCTAATCCAGATCTTTGAGGTAGGAAGACACACCTTTAATCCAGATATTTTGATCTAGGAAAAAGAAAAAAAAAAACCTGCCTTTAATCCCAGATCTTGAGGTGGGAAGACACACCTTTAATCTGGGCCATACCTTCTGCTGGAAGTCTATATAAGGATATGGAAGAAGGAAGGTTTTGCTCTTTGCCTGCTTGCTCTCACCTTAATAGCAAGTTCCTTCAGGGGCATCAGAGCCTACTTCTTTGGGATTTCAGTGTATACCTGAAGTCCAGCCTTTGGACTAGGCAACTTCTGGATTTCTGGACCTTCTGTTCATAGCCAGTCATTGTTGGATTAGCTGGACCACAGCCTGTAAGTCATTCTAATAAGTCTCCTTTATATAGCTAAATAGATACGTAGGTACATAGATAGGTAGGTAGGTAGATAGATAGATAGATAGATAGATAGATAGATAGATAGATAGACAGATAGATAGATAGATAGATAGATGGATAGATAGATAGATAGATATTCATCCTATAAGTTCTGTTTCTCTAGAAAACCCAGACTAATACAAGGATAAAACATATTTCTTAGCTTTGAATCATGTAAACCTTTCACTCTAGCTATTATGGTTTAAGTACAAAGTGCCACCCCACTCTTACTCCAGGCTCAAACCAAGGCTTATCTGTTAGAGGATTTCCCAGATGATGGCATTATTGAATGGTAGCTGGACCAGAAGGGCTGTTATCTAAGCAATGATGGAGTCTTAAAACAACGGTGTTACTAGGAGATGGGAGGAACTAAGAAGTGAGGCCTAGTGGGAGGAATGAGGTCACTTGGAGTGTGCCTTGACAAGGTTGGTTTTGTCACTGGCCCCCTTCTCGCTCTAGCTCCTAGTGGTCATGCATCAAGCAGCTTCTCACCAGAATGCATTGATGCCACGATGTTTCTGCCTTGCCACAGGCATGGGGCAATGGTGCCAGTCAACAATGGTCTGAAATTTCTGGAAATGGGAGCCTGAAGAAGTTTTTCCTCCCTTACATAGCTTCTTGAGGGATTTTGTCATAGCAATGAAAAGCAACTAAAATACTTGCCATACGGATTCCTTTTCTGGTCCCTAAGTTTTCTTACCTTTGATTTAGATTCATGGCATTCTCATTTCAGACACTTTTTTGTTCTTTGAGAGGGTTCCATTTTTGGTTTTGATGATAGAGTCTTACCCTATAATCCAGGCTAGCCTTGAACTCATGAAAATCTCCCACCTCAGTCTCCTGAGTACAAGGATTTCAGGCTTGAGCCACTATGCCCAGCACAGAAACTCAGTTCTGATGTGTATTACATCGTTAACCCCTGAAATGTTGAGAATGTTCAGGCGATGAGGCAGGACACTAATACCACTCAACAGACAGCAAGAACTGGAGCCCAGTAACCATCACTGTAATTGTGGAGTAACAAGATGCAAAGCCTGTGGCCGTAAAAGGTAGCCCAGGCTCCATTCATTTCACAGAATGATGGAAGCAAAATGTTTCCTGAGATGGTGGGAATGAAGGAGCTGGTGGAGAACTTCTGATTGTATCCAAGACCTATGGTAGAAGACACAGATGACACCATGACTAAAACAAGGCTCTAGGTTACACAGTTAGGAAGAGGAGAGGTACGTTTTAAACGTGGATCTTCCTGACTACAGTCGGTTGCACAGGCAACCTTTAAAGAAAGGTTATGAGCCAGGCAGTGGTGGTGCACGCCTTTAATCCCAGCACTCAGGAGGCAGAGGCAGGCGGATCTCTGTGAGTTCGAGGCCAGCCTGGTCTACAGAGCGAGATTCAGGAAAGGCACAAAGCTACACAGAGAAACCCTGTCTCACAAAACAAAAAACAAACAAAACAAAACAAAAAAGAAAGGTTATGATCTAATTCTATTCCCAGAAATCTCTTCTGTTGTTGCGGTTATCTCACCGTCCTTTCTCATTGACAGACTAACTTCTTGGTCCACGAGGACGAAGACCATTCATCCTTTATCTTTGTATCTTTGCATTAACCAGACTCAGGATACATTTTTGATACATGTCGTCGACTTAATTAGGTGATTCTTGGTGCCTACCTTGCTTTACTCATTAGATTTTTGTCCTGTTTGTTTTTGCTGTACCTAACTGTCCCTTCAACCCACTCAACTTAAAGCCCAATTTAAGTTTTAGAATTCTTACTTGAGGTCATGAATATCTCTGAAATCATTCAGTGTCCTTTAATTCTTTTCACAGATGTAAATCTTACAGTTTGGAAAGGTATACTGCCCCTTGTGAGTTCCTTTGTGAGATGCTTACTAATGTCAGTCAATATACTCTGATTACCTAAAATCCGGAAGCACATGTTTGTATATAGATTTATTCTCTCCAACAATTCAGAACAGGAATGAACATTCAAAACAGGAAAAATACTTTAAACATCCTAATAGCAGGCAGACATTGTGATAGTCTGAGTGTTGTAGTCGGTGTACAGAGAGTTCCTTTTGTTTTGACTGAGGCAGCAAACAACCGCCTGTGAGACAGGGACTGTCACGAAGGTAAGGTAATTGTTCAAAGAACAATACAGTTGGTGAAAATAGTTTCATTCTAATCATTTTCTAAAAGGAAAATTATTAGCGGTGGATAGCAAAACTGTTAGAAACTGAATACCTGCCGTAAAATCTACTAAAGGCACAAGGAAGGGGGAAGCATTGACACAAACCAGGTTATTTTGTTTTTCCTAAGGAAGAGAGCCAGGGCATGGGGGACATGATAAACAGACCACGCCCCTCGCTAAGTACAAAAGTGAAATCAAATGCTTCTTGGGTGTCAATCAGAAATGTTGCCTGACTTCTTTTTCTTTGAAAATGATCAGACACGTAAGTTATAAGTGGGCTTGTTTTTTCTTCATCTAACCCTTTATAAACTTAACTTTTTCAGAAAGATGAAGGAACTCAGAAAGAAACCGAGCAATGAGCTGCTTTCTATCAGTATCGGATGTCTAGAAGAAGAGCTGCCTGCATAAAGAATGTTTTTTGATTCTCATCTTCAGTGCTTAATAAATATTTCCAGCCTAAGATTACAACTGTGAAAAAAAAAAAGAATCTCCAAATTCTGAGTCTATATGTGACATAAACTTTCCTTACAAACACCAATGACAAAGTCAGTGGCAGAATAAGGTAAAACAAACAAAGCCCAAGTGACCAGTGTCCTTTGTGTAAAGCCTTTTCCAAGGCCCTAAAGGATTCCCCAGCAATGTATTAACACTTTGTACAGTTTGTAAAAGTAAGATAAGTAACTACAACTGGAAAAGACTAATTTGGATTATGAATTCTTCATAAATAGCTGGAAAGGTGACCTTCACAAAGAACACACCTGTGGGCTCCTTGGTTGTGGACTCCAGACAAGAAAAATAAATTGTTTCTGATAAGCCGCCCATATCCATTTTTGGATAGTTGGTTATAGTGACCAAAAAAAGAAAAATACCTAAAAAAATCTGCCATGAGCATTGCTTTGCTACCATAAACACGCAGAAAACCAGACAAAGTATGCAAAACAATAGTGTTCAGACATTGCACAAACAGGAACTCAGATCTGTGCTCTCCGAGAAGGGGGCCATGAAATTAGTAATGGAGTAGAATTAATTTTAAAATAACTAACCTTAAATGCAAGCCCTAAAAGGATATAATTGATGTGCAAATTCTCTAAATACACACCAGAACAACTTCAGCAGTCTTTAAAGAAATACAACAAAATTCAGTGACCAACAAGAACATTAACTACACAGCTGTAAAATTCATAGGTATCCAGTTAAAAGGTATTAGACATGCAAAAATGTTAGAAACTGTAGCACATAATTAGGAGAAAAATGTTAGTAATGATAGAGCAAAAAGAATCTTAAAAGTAGTTATTTTAGGTATTATAAGCAGGCTAAGTTGTAAAGGAAAACATGGAGATTAGGGAAAGAAAATCCAAATAGAAATTCTTATCGGAATAAAAATGTAATATTTTAAATATAGACTATGTGAGACATTAACAATAAATAGGACACTGTATAAGAAGCATCATTGAAAATGAAATAAAAAAATCATGCCAATATCAATTATGCAAAGTAAGGCACACAAAGAAAAAAGAGCTGCAGAAAAATGGAACATTTGTGACTTTAAAACAATCTCATATACATAACTGTAATTCCATAAGGAAAGACTTTTATAAAGAGCACACATACATTTTAAAAAAGGAATAGCTGAAGTGATTCCAATACAACCTATAAACCTATAGATCCAAGAATCAAAATAACTCCAAGCAGAAGCAACAAATTAAATCACTACAAGATAGGCCACAGCTAAACTTCTGGAACTTGGTGATAAGAGTTTTAAATACACAAACACAGTCTTCACAGGGAAAAAGATAGAGGTGACAGCTGATTTCTTATCAGGAACTATGCAGGCCAAAATGTAGTGGGAGGACGCTTCAAGGTGTTGAAAGGGAAAAACAAAACCATTAACCTACAAGCTCAGTCCCATCAATTTTTTTTCTTTAAAAAAAAATGCAGGCAAAACATGGACTTTTTTTCAAATGAGCAAATGCCAGAATTCACCACAGTGCCTTCCTTCATTTAGTATATGAACATCCTAGTGTGCCTGACTTCTGGGCTTTTGTTTGGTAAATGGTGACTGTGATGGTTTGAATGAGAATGGCCCCCATGGCTCAAGGGTTTGAATGCTTGGTCCCCTGTTGGTGAAACTATTTTAGGAAGAATTAGGAGGTGGGACTGTGTTGGAGGAGGTGTGTCTCTAGGGGCGGGCTTCAAGGTTTTGAAAGCCCACTCCAGGCCCAGTCTTGTTCTCTCTACCTCCTCAGATGTGGATGGGATGTAAGCTCTCAGCTCCTGCTCTGGCACCATGTTTGTCTGTCTGCTGCCGTGATGGTCATGGACTTAGCCTCTGAAAATGGACTCAAGTCCCCAATTAAATGCTTCTCTTTATCCGTTGCCTTGCTCATGGTGTCTCTTCTCAGCAATGGAGCAGTCACTAAAAGAGTGATTCTGAGAGTTAAGTGAGTAAGCCAATACGTAAACCTGCATGTAAGCCTAGAGGATAGAATCCACAACACAGTAACGCTTGGCTCGGGGTGATCCACTGAATTGCTTGTGCAGTCACTTCTCAGTCAGTCTGAAAAATGGCACGAATGGTGACCTCCATGATCCATTACAAGTCTAAATATTAATTTTTATAAACTGTAAACTTATCAGTTATAGGCTTAATCACAAGAAATCTATCTTAGGATATCAAAATTGTGTTTAAAATGTATTATTCAACAAAGCTAACAGTGTTAAAACTCCATTCTTTCAGTGTAAATGTAGTGTTTATTGAATTCTACTTTTAAAATCAGTGTTTCAAAACTTTATTTAAAGCCAGGCGATGGTGGCTCATGCTTTTAGCCCAACAACACTCGGGTGACAGAAGCAGGTGGATCTCTGTGAGTTCGAGGCCAGCCTGGGCTACAGAGTGAGTTCCAGGAAAGGCGCCAAAACTACACAGAGAAACCCTGTCTTGAAAAACAAAAACAAAAACAAAACAAAACAAAAGGCATTTATTTTACTGAGAGTACATATGTGTGCCGTGGTGCACATGTGGAGGGTGCCTTTTCAAAATCAGGTCTCTCCTCCTACCTGGCTTTTTGGGCTACTGCAGTGCATACATATATAGATATATATCACCATATCTGGGAAGCACACTTAGGTCATCATGGTTGTGCAGCTGTTACGCAATGATCCATCTATCCAGCCCTTAAAATATTTGCATTTGTTCTCTGACACTTTCATATGTCTTTAAAACGTGTTTTGACCATATTTGCCCCCCCCCATCACCCTCTCTTGTTCCTTTTCCATGCACTCAAAACCTCTTCTTCCCAGCAAGTCCCCCCCATACTTTCGTGCATTTCCAAATAACCCACTAAGTTGGATTATGGCTGCTTGCATGATCATGGATGTGAGATCATTTACTGGAGCATGGGCAAAGTATCAGTGAACACAGGACTGAGGAATATGACTCCCCTCCTCCAGTAGCCATCAACTGTCAATAGCTCCTAAGCTAGGGGTGGAGCCTCATGAAGCTCAAGCTTCATCCACGATGGAATGGTAGTGGGACCAATCTTCTACAGGTTTTATACTAGCAATCAGGGCTGCAGTAAGCTCATGAGTGCAGTGGGTGGGTTGTGTCAAAAAGAGAGTTTCATAGCACTCTTTCTCATCTTCTGGCTCTTACACTCTTTCTGCTCTCCTTCAGCATTATTCCTTGAGCTCAAGAGGGGTTGATACAAGAATTCCATTTAAGGCCAAATTCTCAACGGTCATTTGTTCTCAGCACTGTGACCAGTTATGAGACTCTGCCTTAACTGCTTCCCACTGGAAAAGAAGGAAACTTCTTTGACCAAGGCTGAGAGCTATTTATAAACATAAATATTTAGGAGACATTTAGCGCCAAATTCTACTCATTTTTAAAAGTTGATCAAATCTGCAAGATTAAAAGCTAGAAAGGAAGAATTTCCAAATAAATGTATAATGTGAATATATTTAGTTTCCATGAATGTGTTCATCGTTGCTTATGTAAAATTAAATAACTGAGCCACAGAAACACAGCCAAGCTATTATCAAGAAAGTTATATTCTCCTTCTTATGAAGATTCTTAAAAAGGATGTTCCACTCAATCTCACAATGTTAAAGATAAACAGGAAGCTGCATGTTATCATTTCAAAGGCTTTGAAATATACATGCCATCATGGACATACAGATTTTAATTTGAGCTGAGATACAACCATGTAGCTTAAGTTTTCCTGCCTGGCCCACGGTCAGGATAAATCTCTTTCACCTGCCAGTCCCACAGCCTCTCAGACCCAACCAAGTAAACACAGAGACTTATATTACTTACAAACTGTATGGCCGTGGCAGGCTTCTTGCTAACTGTCCTTATATCTTAAATTAATCCATTTCTGTAAATCTATACCTTGCCACATGGCTCGTGGCTTACCAGCATCTTTACATGCTTCTTGTCCTGGTGGTGGCTGGCAGATACTCCCTCTGCCTTCCTGTTCTTTTAATTCTCTCTGTTAGTCCCGCCTATACTTCCTGCCTAGTCACTGGCCAATCAGTGTTTTATTAGCAACACATTTGCCATACAGAACATCCCACAGCACAACCACATAAGTACTTGTGTTTTTTAAATGTATTGTAAAATATGATTACACATAAGCAGTATGAAATTACATGTTTCAAGACTCTAGACTAAGTTCCCTAGTGTGTCTAAATGATTAAAAAATTGCAAAGTACAATTTGGATTCAACATGTTGGTTATAGTCAATTCTAATTGTGAGTAATTCTTTTAGGATTTGTTTTATGAGGGAAAGAAGCAAGTATTTTAAAATACATGACTAATATCTACAGAGTACAGTCAGACAAAAAACTGAGGCAGATAGCATTTTGAAGATTGTAGGATTAATTGCACTTATCAGTTTCTTGAACTACAAAATGCAATCTATCCTCTGATCTCAGAGGAACGGCTGCCCGACTCTTTTACAGCTAGACAACCCTCACTGTATCTGGTAACCCTCCCTTCTGTCATTCAATTTTGACTCAAATTAAGCTTAGCTTTGATAATATATCGGTATCTTTACTTATATATCTATTTCTGAGCCTATACTTATCTCTGTATAACTTATCACCATGTCTGTGTTTCTCAATGTAGATTTTACCACAAACTACATTCCTTTATTGTCTTTTCCTAACAAATATCAAGGAAGAAAAGTCATTTCTATTTTAAGGAATAACTTCTGAGTTCCTTGCAGCATAGTTTCCCATGGCTCCATGACTCTGAAATAACTATGTACTACATTGAAAAATGTCCTCCAAAAATTCTTGCCTACCTGGAACCTGTGAAAACTATCTTATTTGAAACTATTTGCATAAAATTAAATTAGGATGAAATCATACTGGATTGAAGTGGGCCCTAATCGAATAAACATCATCCCCAAAGAGGGCAATTTTGCCATACAGGCAAAGATGTACAGAAGAAACATGGTCACGAGTAGGAAGAGGCAGAAATAAGTGATGTATCTATAAGCCACAGGGTGACCAGGACTAACTAGGACTTTACAGAACACCAGGAACTAGAAGAGGCAAGAAAGGGCTCTTTTCAGGGCCTTCAGAGAGAGCAAGCTCTGCTGATGACTTGAGTTCAGCCTTCTGTCCTTGAGAACCATGAAAAGATCCTCTTGCTTAAAGGCCTACTGTTTGTGGTCATTTGTTACTATGAAATTAGCACACTCTCCTAATCACATGATCCAGTCCCTTCATAGTCTTCCTTTTGCTTTTTCAATGAAGGCTTAACCTTACCTTTTATCAGACTCCCGCATTGGATTTTAAGTGTGCACTAACTTAATGGCCTCGATTAACTAATAAAGACACACAGGCTAGGTGAACGCATTAACAAAGAAGATCCAGTTAATTGCTGTCTCCAAGAAACACCCCTCTCTGGCCAAGAAACTCAAAGACTGAGAGTCAATTAGTGGAGAACAATCTATCAAGTAAACAGGTAACCAAAACAAGCTAGTGTAGCTACTCTAGTGTCTCCACGTACTTGAATAGCTCCTGTAATTTGTATTGCTGTTGGTTTCTAGTTTTTATTTCACTATGATCTGATGTTGATACAGGAAATTAATTCAGTACATTCTATTTGGTAAGACTTGATTTGTGTCTAGAACATGGTCCATTTCAGAGAAGGCAAAGGTGGAAGGAGACAGGAAAGAAGCGATTCCACAAAGTTGTCTTTTGATCTCATATACACACGCCATGGCATGGGTGCACCCATACACACATCCCCTGTACACACACACACACACACACACACACACACACACTCACACACACACAGTAAATAAATAAATAAATAAATAAATAAATAAATAAACAAATAAATAAATAAATAAATACTTTAAAGAAGAAAGCTAATGACATCAAACGCTAGTGGGATGTGAGGAAAGAGGAACCTTCACACACTGCTGGTGAGAATATAAACTAATGTAGTTACTATGGAAACTAGTGCAAAGGTTTCTTGAAAAGATAAAAATAGAACTACCATATGACTCAGCTACACCACTCAGGTATGCACCAGGACTCTAAGTCAATGTATCATAGACATAGTTACTCATCTGTGCTTACTGTTGCACTATTCACAATAGCCCAGGAAATGAAACCAGCCTAAGTGTCCATCAGCAGATGTGTGGATAAAAAAATGTTTCTTATGCTCAATGGAATTTTGTGCATACATAAAGAAAAATGAAAATCATTACAGTTATTAAGAAAGTGATGGAACTAAAACTCATTAGCCAAATTCAGAAAAACAAATTCTTAATTTTCTTTCATTTGTGGAACCTAGATTTAAAATTCTATTTGTGTGTGTGTGCCTGTGAATCATAGAATTAGAAAGGAGACTGTGAGAGATCAGGAAGCCAACTTAAGGCAGGGTGGAGAGAAATTAATGGAATACATATGATATGAATGAGGGGACATGGGCATAGGGGAGGGTAATGAGAAAGGAAAAACTAGAACCAGGTACCATTAATGCAACATACAGAAGGAAATGTCGTAATGAAACCCATTATGTTGCATACTAAACGAATGCTAAAAGTAATTTAAAGAAATAATAAACAAAAGAGAAGGATGAATACAACAGCGTGGAGAATTCTACTTCAGTACAGAAATGTCACTAGTGGAGGTAGGAAACGAAGAGGGAAAGGAGTTAGTGCAGAGAAGAAAACGTTCCATTAGGTTCAATTAAGGGTAAGATGGGTTTGAGACATGGCAGTTTGCATCCAGTATGTCCTCCAAAGTCTCATGTGTCGAAGGCTTCTCCCAGAGAAGCAGTGTTCAGGGGTGGCTGGCTCATGAGGGCTGAACAGACTACTAGAAAGCAGGGCCCAGCTGGAGAAAGCAGTGTGCTTTTCAAGGCTGTATTTTGTACTAGGTTCCTTGAAGTTTTCTTTCCAGCTCCTGGAAGCAGCTTGCCTCTACTGTGTTCTTCCATCACGATGTTCAGCTTTGTCTCAGCTTCATGGCAGTTCTGCTACTGTCAGCCCGCATCGCCACGTCTTTCTCCTTCATATTCATTTCCTCACGTATTTTGTCACAGTGAGGAAAAGCTAACAAAGGAGGCATCCGGTGGAGACATCTAAAATGCGATTTAGTTCAGGTAAGAAACTGAAATAAGCACCCTGGTTCAAATAGATAGATGACTTCTAAAGACAGCATGATAAATAAAAACAAAGGGGTTTGTAATCAGAGCTCTCTAGAGAAAGAGATCCAACAGGATAAATGTGTGTATAGGTACAGGGTATGTATATAAAGTATATGTTTTCAAAGAAAAAACATATTCTAAGGAACTGACTCTTGATCATAGTAGCTGGTGTCCTGAAATACTGTATCCTGTAAGGTGGTGATGTATGGGGCCTGAGGGGGGATTAGCCTGAGATTTTTTAGTATGACCTGATGAGCAGCCTGGAAACCCAGAAACTGAGGCAGGAGCTTAACACAGTACTTTTGAGACACAATTTCTTCTTTAGAAAATCTCAGGGTTTTGCCACACTACCTACCAAATACTCAAGTCAAATGGGACAAGGAAGCGAGCAGGCATTGCTGTTCTAATGTGTGACAAAAGAGGCTTCAAACAGAAACCAGTCAGAGAGATAAAGAGGGATACTGCATTCTAGCCAAGGTAACAGCCAAGAAGACAGCAGTATCTCAAGCATGTACCAGATTTTGGTGCACCCAGTTTCATTAAAAAAGTTTACTACTGGATTTAAAGACACAGATTAACACCAATTTGTTAATAGTAGGTGATTTTGACACTCCCTTTTCTCCAGTAGACAGGTCACTTGGACCAAAAAGAGAGAGAGAGAGAGAGAGAGAGAGAGAGAGAGAGAGAGAGAGAGAAGAAGGGAGG
>CABHPQ010141668.1:0-13864 GCA_902168405.1 Peromyscus aztecus
TGAAAAGTGACTTCAGCAAATTATAAATCAACGCAGGAGATGCCTTCTTGGCATAATTGTCCCATTCACTTGTAAGCAAACATTTATACATATAAAATAATGTTATAATGATCCTAGGGGAGGTTCTTGTTACATAGTCAAAATGTAATATCCTCTTATTTCTAGAAGAGATGTTAAGGCTCTAAGAGAATAAACACTTTTGACAAAAACACCTGCTGGAAAGGAAATGGGTTTATGGCTGTTCAGACTTGCTCCTTGGATTAATTCATTGACTAGTGCCAATCAAAATCTCCATTTCAGTTATAATAAAGGCAAATTTAAGTCCAAGTGCTATTGAGACTTTACTTCTTAATCTTGCTTCTTCCATCAGTGGCACTATTTTCTTATTTCTATAGGAAATCTGAAGACTTAATTTCACCCAACAAGTATTTTTAAAATATCAGCTCGAATATCCAGGAGTTTGGCAAAAGTTTTTAATACTAAAACAAGCAAACAAACAAAAACCATGTTCTTTATTTGTTTGCTAAGACTCGAGTTGGGGAAAAAAGACTCGAGTTGGGGAACAAAACGATGTTTATTTATAAGGTTAGATGGTACTAGTTTATACTAAAATGCAAATTGTGTTTTTATTTTTACTGTTATCTGTTCTATTTGTATCTTGAAGATGTTTCAGTCTTTGTAACAATTGTGAGATTAACATAGTCCCAAATTTTTACAGATTTCTTTAGACTCATTCATTTTTTACAGTATTTTCTTGACCTCACCTACTTTTTATACATTAACTAAAAGAAATGTAATCGTTATCAGACAGTAGGAAACCTTTTTTTTTTTTTTTTTTTTTTTTACAAAAAAAACCAAAAACTTTTAGTTTAATGCACCAGTAATTCACTCAAAGACCTGTTTTCTAATTGTGGTCACTGTGTCTACATTGATGTCAAATGTTTGGGGTGTCGGAGCTACAGCCTTTCTCTGTGCAAATGTACCAGCATCCTGATTCAGCAGCTACACTGATGCTTTGAACCATGTGGGTGCATCCTTGGTCTGTTTTCATAAGATCCACCTGGAGAACAGAGCCTCTTGTACCATAGGCTTCCATAAGCATTGGACAATGAATGACTGATGTTTGAAGCAGGGAGTGCTCTGGTGTCTTCGTGAGGACTAATGTAAGCACTCAATTGCAGAAGGCAACCAAAGGCTTTTGGCTTTTCTTGGGGGTGGAGTAGGGTGGGGGTATTCCATGTCTGAAATAAACTCATTTGAACTCTATCAAAATGAGGTTGTAAAGGTTGAAAAGGCTGAAAAGGCTGAAAATACACTTGAGCTTTTTGATGATTTTAGAACACAGTCAGTTTAAGAGTGAAAATGTGGCATTTTCCACTTTTTGTTGGTGCTGTAGAATTGATAACACAGGTGAATTAAGCTAGTTTTGACATTATGGTAGGGCACAATAACAACTAAACAAAATGCAGTTTTGAGTTTATTTTATTGGTGTGAGAACTTTAAGAGAAATTGACCAAAACATAAAAGTCTTTGGTTTTACTGGGTATCAACTGGGGGCTCCCACATAGTTGGCAAGTGTTGTCCTGCTGAGCCACATTCCCAGTCCACCGTGATGAACATTGAGATGGTGGTACCTGTGGGTATTTATAGTATATCATCTTCTGTATTTGAGTATCTGGCAACACTTCCACAAACATTACCCACCAACAACAACTGAAGAGACAATAAAACTTTATGTGGGTTTCAATAAGTCTAGCTCCCTTGTCAATTCCCTGGTTTTGCTATGTTCTCATGGATCAGCATGCTTAAGGTATCGAAAACCTTCCTAGGGGACAACAATGACAATATAGTGTCAGAAGACACAAATCCCAAATTCTCCTATATTTAGCGCAAGGCTGAATGCCATAAAGAAACAGGTGACGCAAAGCAAACTCACTTGAAAAGCATCCAAGGATCGATACCAGGCTTCTGAAATCGTTGGTGTGTTTTATAGTTTCCATTTGTGACTGTATAATACAAGAACATATACTTCTCTGCTTTTAATTTTCAAAGCCTGCTTAGTATAGAAACCCCCGCCACTCCACTCTTCTCTCCTTTGACTACATTCCAAAGGAGAGGCAACTTTCTAAATACTCATATTTCAAACAGATTCACTTTCTTTGGGGAAACTATAAAGCACTCTGTGATCCAAAGAAGCAGCTTAACTCAGGAGTTCATAGAGGTACCCATGGCCAGCAGCAAATGCTCTTCTACCTGAGTGTTTGAAATCCATTGTTTGAAATTCTATTGAAACCTTTTTTATAACAAGGGATTTAAAATAATTTATAGATTTGAAAAATGGAGAGCTAGGGAGGCCCACCACACTGAGTGTTCAGCAGGGTGAATAATTGCTTAGCTATTGGCCTGCTTTAGGTATCTTATTCAGTCAAGGGGTTCTTTTTCTAAATCTGGCTTTTAATAATTAACACTTTGATGTATCCAAGATATGATCACTGGATTCCATCTTTATCAGAAAGTAGAACATGATGTTGGATTTTCAAGTCTTTTCAGCTTAGTATATTGATAAAAATGTATATTTTCTGTGGTTAATTTAGACGTACTGTATTAAACTTTGGTCATTGTTACCCATTGAGAAGGTCTATTGATTACCTGCTTAATTGCTATTGATTCTCTGGATAACCACATAATTGCAAAGTGAAATCTGATCACATTTGTTAGTGGTTGAATGATTAATTAACTCTTCTTATAACTTGAAAGTGCATACTGCTTTTCCATTTTAATTTTTACTATAGGTTTAAATACAGGAGATGCTTTCAGCATGGTATTCCCTTACACAACTCACTGTTTCTTCCCTTTGAAAAAATCCCATTACTTGATCAAATAGTAATTGCTTGATACATTGATTTGCTTATACAATCATTGAAAATAAACTTCCAAATTAGAATCCAAACTACCTTAGGATTGCTTATGATGTCCTTGAGTAAATTAAGAAATAATAAAAACATTTTAATTTCTTTGCAATAATTCTAATTCATGTGTTAATGCCTCTGTTGCTACCCAGGCTTATATAAACATGAAAAGTGGTGTGCTACATGATAGAAATACACATTAATTTTAGTAGAGGATTTTACTTAAATGTTTAAATAATTCCCCTGGGGGGAAATCAGAAGGTAGCAGATTCTCTTGTTCTCTCTTGTGGCTCCCTCCATGTAGTGTAAGTAAGGAGAATCTGTCCAACAAAATTCCTTCCTTTGCTCTGTGAGGAGGCACATGGGCTTGAAGTCAGACAGAAACTTCCCTGTGCAGTTTGCAATTCTATGCATTTCTTAGTGTTTCGGTGTCTTCACGGATGGTGGAGCTGAGTGTTCAGGATTGGGAAGTGCCTGAGGAGAAAGTCAGGCAGATCGCCAGCCCAACACCTTTCTAGTTATTACTGCAGAATGGTCAAGAGCAGGACTAGCTAGCTACCGTTTGAGGCCAGCAAATATGTAAAGACAATTTCTACACCAGGTAGTGTGGTCTCTCACTTGGTGTCTTAGACTCTGTGAAGGCACTTTGTGTCTGTGGGGAGCTGAGTATCTACCACAGGGGTGTATCTGGCCACCATCTTGCTTTACCACTTAAAATGTTTTCATTGTGATGAAAGAGAAAGTTTATAAGGTGGGATGCTTTGAGGATTTAGATTTTTAATTCTATGATGTTGAATAGTTATACCTGGCATCTTTAAAATCATGTTCATCTTTATCTTGTGGACAGGAGACAATTAACTCTTTCTCCTTTAGTAAAACAGCAATTATTTTCTCTAAGGATTACTTCAGAAAATATTCTGAAGTTACATTACTGTATAAGTAATTAATGGCTATTAATATCTTCCTGAGTATCATTTTAAATTTGGGCTGGATTTTTAAAAGTATCATGAAACTCATTCAAAAACTGCACATACTGCAGCTTAGCTTGCTGGTAGACAGAATACTCTTTTTTTTTCTTTTTATTTATAATGCAAAGTGAGAAATTTGAATCAATGTCTGCAGTTGCCTTTCTGATGATTTGAATAACATTATTTAGATGTCACTCAGTAATGTTTTGAGTAAAGTGGTTTAGGTGGTATCTTTTAGTCCCCTTCCAACTTTAAAATTCTCTGAACTACCTATACGTTTACTGGAAATACAGTTCTGAGTTTGATCTTGTGTTAGCTGTGGAATTGTTCAGTGAAAACTGACTTGTTTTTAAAAAGCTGCACATGGTTGGGTCTGCAATGAGTGTTCCTAGGTACAGCTGTTAGCAGTGGACAAAAACCTGAAGCTCAGGCAGTTACTGCTTCCTTTCCTGCTAGTGCCTTCCAGCCTGGCCCATGCCACTGTGCAGGGTATCACACCTGTGAGCAGTCGCAGATTGTGTCTTCCTCTTTGTGCTTTGGAAAGCATGCTACTGAATGTTGACATAGAGCCAGTTTATTGGGATCACAGGCTCCGAATGTCCTTTTCCAGATGGTAGATGATTTGGTTCCTTCCTTGATTGCTTCCTAATTGTAAGTTATGAACCTCCAGCAATTCTGAGCTTCATCAGCATTATGTTATTGTTTACTTCTTTGAAGTTGCAGCTTATCCAATAAAACCCTCAGGACCCACAGTGTTGCTCTAGAGTGTGCATCAGCAGAATTTGGTTATCTTGAAATAAATAATAAATAGCACAAGAACATTAAATTAAATATTTAAATTACAATATGTTTCTCTATTGTTATTACTGATTTTGAATTAGGTTTCTCAGGTTTTTTTTCATATGATATATTTATTAAGTAGAAAATGGCCTAGTATGTAGTAGGCTATCCATAAATATGGTATTGTAGTGATATTGCTCTGTGAATGATTAAATGAGATTGTATAACAATGAGGGGAAGAATTGTCAGCTAACACAAAGACAGGACAGAGTTAAGAGTGCCAGGAAAGGCCCAGCTCACCCCAGAATGCATTGGGTGACTTCCTGGTAAATCCTTGAAGCTGAAACTCAAATGAAGTCCTTTAACTATTTTGGCCTCATTCCATGATAACCTAAGATACTCAGCCAGCAATATATATATTTGAGTTCTACAAAAGTCAACTTTTCTTAAATTATTGGTTACTCTTTATGTTAGAAGTGACTACTTATTTTTTCCAGGCAGAAAAATGATCGAGAATATAGTACAGAACCCCAGAATTTGAGAATCTAGTAGAATGTTTTTAGTTTTTGTGCAGGTTGGGAATCACCATGAGTGTTATTCATAGTGACCTTGTGGTATTCTGTACCTAATGACCATGTACCCAGTCCATACCACTGTTAAAGCAGACTGGACACTGGAAGCAGAGTTGTGGGCATTAAACATCAAGCATGATTCCTTTGCATTCCAGCAGCAAAATGATTTTTATACCAGTTACAAAACTTGTCTGTGAAGTACTCAAAACATAAAATCTTACCTTCCAAGACATTTTTGAAAACTCCTTTATTACCACATGTATAAACATAGAAAGTAGCATATGTGTGCTAAGGAGTCGAAACTCTTAAGTATTCTAATGAAATTTAGCATACTAGCTTCTAAATATAGCTCATTGAAATAACTAAGAAAATACATATCTGTGGGTGATTGAAAGAGAAATTAAAAAGGCAAATCATATAAAAGTAGGTAAAAGGTAAGCTGAAAAATGAATGAAATTATGTATGAGAAAAGTGAGATGATGTTTTACCCCCATCAGTAAGAAAACAGTGAGAGTCCCACACACTTTATTACCTTAAGACAATTCAGTTCAAAGGTGAATGAATGTATACCATTTTTCCTCAGAAGAATGTTATATGCAGGGCTAAAGGTCCTATGACCTAAATTAAAAAAAAAAAAGGAAAACAAAACTGTAGCTAGCCAGTTCTTCATGCAGCCAATCTGTGGCTCTCGATTCTCTACTTTTTTGTGTGTTGGTAAGCAGTTGGTGTATGTTTTTTCCTTGAAGAAAACGATGCCAGGCACCATTATCTTCCACCTCTAGCCCAGTCTTTATGTGTGTGGAGAAAACAGTTTGTATTTTGAGAGAGTCCTAATGTAGAATTTTAAAATACTCTATTATAGCACAATAAAAAGATATTTAGATTTATTTTTATCATCAGTTCTACGTGAAAGAAGACTGTATATATCCAGGGAAATTATTTTAAGCATAAAATGTTCTTTTAAAGGAAACTAGCTAAAATGCTTTGAATATCAAATGTTATAAATATCCACTTATGTACCTTGCATCTGTCCCAGAAACACTCTGATTTGGCCTATGCCAATCCGGACAGAGAATCAATGTTCCTTGGTCATCATCAGCCTGGACAGGCAGGAAGCAGTGTTCTTGAAGAAGCTTGAATATGTAGGGCCAAGTTACGGTGGTCAGCTCTTACCTCTGCCAACTGTGGCATTGGCTTTAGCTACTTGTATTTTCAGATCTGTGAATTATTCACAGTTTTGGCACCACTGTTGCTTCACACAGAGTTGGTGGCTGCTCTCCACCAACACCCCACTCCCACGTGCCTAATGCCATAAAAAGGAAAATGACCTTCCTGCCTTCCTCTGAAGTTTTAACAATACCAGCGTAACCTTTCTGCATATGACACAGCTGCACAGTTTTATCGTGGAATGAGTGTGAACCTCTCAACATAATTCTGTGGTTTGTAAGTGTTTGGCCAACACCAGCTCAGGGAAATAGTTATGTACAGAGAGGATCTGCTGGGCCCCCAAGAGAAAAGGGAACAGAAAAAAGGAAGAGTAGAGTTTGTGGTTGTAAGACTTATGGTTTAGGGCATCCCTTGGGGTTCAGTGCCATGAACAGACAGGAAGTATCCATTCACACATCTCAGGCCCTCTCTACTGTATTTGGTATCAGAAATTTAAGTGAATTCAGGCTTGAATACTAGCATCCATCAGTTTCATGTGATTGACCAAGACTCCATTCTTACCTACTTGGTCCTTTCAGAGCCCCAGTACCATAAGCAAATGAGAAAGAAAGAAAAAGAACTGCCCTACTTGGTTAGAGGAGTGATGGGATTGTTCAGGTGCAATTGGAAGGAGGTCAGAAGTGACCTGCCCATACTATGGCCAACGCCCCTCCAGAGATTCTGGATTCCAAATAACACTGCACAACAGCTATAAAAATATTGTCGTTCTTTGAAGCCATTAAGAATAGCTATTCTGCAATTGTCTATAGAGAAAGGATTTTTGAGTCAGAATGTATTCAAAAATTAGCTCTGTTATTTAGTCCACATTAGTTTGTGAGGTTGGTCTAATGTCCAATAAATGACTTACCTGTTCTATTAACTAAGTTTAGTTTTGAATTTTTTTTGGCCTGGAGCACAACAATAGGAAAATATTCAAAGATATAACACATTAAGAAGGTTTTAAAAATGCTATGGATTTTACCCTTATGACATTCTTATACTAGCATATATCTGATTGACTCAGGGGGATTTCTTTAAATTTAATACATCTTTAAAAAGTTTACATACACTCAAGAAGGTAATTCTGAAATAGGATTTGTTAGGCAATTGAAGTCATCAGAATTTTATCAAGAAATCTTTACTTTGAAAAGCCATGTCTATGGTTAAATTCTAGTATGCTTATTTGGAAAATGGCCATGTCACTACAGAGTCATGCACCAACCATGGCTTAAGTCAAGTAATGGCTCTGCTATCAAGACTGATTGTGTGTGTGTGTGTGTGTGTGTGTGTGTGTGTGTGTGTGTGTGTGTGGTTCTTGTGGATACACACACATATCATTAAGCACATAGACTTATTTTAGGGCTCTACCATCAAGAACAGGTATATAGACTTGATGGTCTGATGAAGTCACTGAACACCTATGTGTGGGACTTCTGATTCTCAATGCCATTTCATCAGAGTACAAAAACAAGTAGCTGCTGTAGCAAAGTTGGTTATTCTCAATTGCTCCTTCCTTGCTCATATTATGGGTTACTAAGGATAGGTGGCTAGGCTATAACAAAGAATGTTCACCTTAAAACATTGAAGTTTCTTCTGACCTTAGGAATTCTTTGATTTTGTGACCTCTGGAATGGCTTTAGCACTCCATATCAGTGTTTGGGGGATGTTAAAGTGGATGTGACGGTAAATGAAGCATTCTAACACCCTATATTTGCAGGCAACACTTTGGGCTCCTTGGTATTTCATAAAGTGTCATTGTTAGGGAGTGAACGGAGAGTAGGACAGTAACGATTGACAGCCAAGTTTGTTTGACTTCACCTAGTTGCAGAAAGCCTACAGGTTTTGAAGCCATGATACTTGCTACCCGCATGTCTGGCTTTCTGCAATCGCAGAGGAGCCAGGAGAGTGGACCACAAAAGGCCGAGGAGATGACAGGTCCCCCCAGCTTTCCTCAGAGCAGCGACCACAGGAGCTTCTGCTCAGGCCTGTGGGTTCCAGAGGCATTCTGATTCGATATCTCTCCCTAAAGACCTCGGCATTTTGTCAAAGTAGGCTTTGTCTGCTCCAAGCCTGTGGCAGTGTGCAGCTGAGTTTCTTAGCTTTCAGTCATGTATGGGGCATGTGTGTGAAGTCGATCCCTATGTGAGCAGATTATGGTCCTGTTGACAGTTGTACACCCAAATGGATTGTTTATTTAGCTAATGATTAGTGTCTTAGCGCTGAATATTAGCACTCAAATTAGTGTTTGTTGAGCTTGACAAACACTATCATTGGTGGGGTTGGAGGTTACTGCTCTGCCTCTGGGAGGTCTGAACTGAGGCTAGAGGAGGGTCTGAGATGGCAGGCACCCCTGAGTTCTCTGAGAGGGAAGGAAATCGACACTTTCCAGAGACCAGCATTCCTCCTTCACCTTGCTGAGTGCTTATAAACACTATACTCCCTTTGTGAAAAGAAGCACATGAGAGAGATCTAAAATGAACTGGTTCAGAAGCCTCTGAATGGGTTTTCTTGTTTAACTCAGCTAGCAAACTTGGTTTCTGATGAAGCTTACATCCAGCCTCAACACTGTGTTTTATAAGCCTACATTCCACAGAACTACTTAGAAAGAAGTCTATAGTAGGCCTCAACTACAGAAGACCTGGGGCAGTGGCCTGAGCCCCTCTCCAGTTCTAGTGCTTATGAGAGAAGTCAGTATGGGATGGGTCATGCTCCAGTAGCAGAAACACATTCTTATTAGTTCTTAATTATTTTTCAAATAACTGTTTGAAATTCTCTGTGAATTCCTGTTAAGCAGAAACATCAAAATTGTTGCACTTTCATGAGTTGAGTTTTTTTTTTTTCATTTTTATTTCCACATTACGGAGTGAATCTATGCCAGCAAACAGAATAAAATGCTAATTACAAAGCACTGATTCAATAAACAATAGTTGTCTCTTCTTTGAGAACACAATCTTTTAAAGATTTGTATTTAAATTAATTTTCCCTATCTGAAACCAAGTGGAAACACATATGGGTTTTTTAAATTTTGCTGCATGTTTTTGTGAGGAGAAAGAAACTGGACAGTGGAGGGACCTTGACTATTGGAAGAGGGCAAGAAAATGTGTCACAAGTGGGGAAAAGGGACGATATAAACAAGATCCTAAGACCTTTATTTCTCCAGGCTAGGGATCTTCTTCATCAAGCCGGGAGCATTGGCACTAATGGGTAATAAGCGACTCCCAAGCCAACTGGGTGAAAAAAGGGAGAAACATGATGATCACTTTTCCCACTACGATGGTCTTTGAGATTCATTAGGAGACAATTCAGAAAATATTTGATAATCATCCCTTTCAGTCATAACAGGCACAGAAACAATGTAGTCGCTGCAAATTCATATCCAATCATTTGATTCAGGTTGGCTGAGTTTGACATGGTTTGCTTAATAAGGCTTGTTCACACATTTTAGATGAGTCCCCCAAATGAATGACTGACATGACTTGACATTATGTGGGCTTACAAATCACTGCAGCTCTTAAGTGAGTTCTGGGTATTTGGAGAATATTGTTTTAATTCTGAAACTGGGAAGGGAGGTCAGAGGTCCTTTAACCCAACTGTCATTTGATCAAGAGAAAAAGCATGTTACTAGTGAATGTCAATGCACTTGCCTAAGGCTCCAGGTTGGTTAAGAGCAGTCTAAGGATTCTGGACATGGATCTCTGGCAACAGGAGAGCCAAGGTGCTGGCTTTGATGGATGCCATCTTATTAGTCATTTCAGATTTAGCTTTCCAATGGACTCAACCAAAGGGAAATACATAAAAATAAAAAGAACAAGTCAAAACTGTCCATGAAAGGAGAGGCTAGTGGTGTCTGAGAGTGAAAGGAGGCTGTTTTCAGGGTCCCTGCTAATCGGAGAGCTTGGAAGATAAGCACTAACCCCTTTGGAGGAACTGTTTCTTCAGTTTCTAACAGGCCAAGGTCAATGCTGCCCCAACCAAGCTTCCTCCCTCATTTTACATTCTAATACAATGTCACTGGTACCATGATAATCTTAACTTTCAATGACACTATGGTTTCTGCCTTATCAAAGTGAGCAAAATTAAGCCCTGTTAACTGTTTGAAATGGCTACTCTTGTTTTGAAATGATACTATTGCCCCCACATCTCGATGGACTAAGAAAAACATTGATAACTCAGCTCTACATAGGAGGGGAGATATTTGAAGCAAAGAAAATGTTTCTTGTTAAACGTATTTTTGTTTTAATTTTTATTATATTCTATTATTTGTGTGTGTGTAGAGCTTTGAATATGTAGAGGTCAGAAGATAACTTGGGGGATTCAGTAAGAATGATTATGATTAATCAAAACAAAATGACTATAAGACAAAATGATTAATCAAAACTTAATGATTTAAAGAAAACAAAATAAACTCTAACTTTGTTGCTTAATGGCCACCTGTCCTATTAGTTTTACCCAGACACTTCTTCCATTCACCTGAAAGTTTAGAAACTCTTACTTTGCATACACAGTGACAGGTATTAAAATCTTCAGCAAAACGATATGCTCAACATGATATGTTACGGCAAGTTCAGTCCTGAAGGTCAAACCTGGGGCCTCTCTGCTCCTGAGTGACAGCCTCAGCCCCTGAAGCTTTAATATTTTAAAGACTTCAATTAAAACAAACTGCCTGAGTTTACTGTTATAACTATGGATATGCTTAAAGGAAATGTACATATACATTATTCAAATTTAACTGTTAATCCCTATCAGGATTTTTTTTTTTTTTGAGGAGAGGGGGCAAGGTTAGGGACTCTATCTAAGGTCTCAACACTTGCCAAGCAAGCACTTTATCCTCTGTGATCACAGAGTCCATGTGCCCAACTGTGAGCACTTCCTGACAAGCATCCCAGTAGCCCTCACATGCTTTTTAGAAGTCATCCTTCTGTTTGTGGGAGATCGAACTCAGGGCTTCTTTCATTGGGCTACACCCCCATAAAAAGAATGATTGTTTTAGGCCTCTTCTTGAGGTGACAGTGGGTGAAAGCTTGGGAAAGGCACCCAGGGCCCATAGTCTTATCTTTTAAGTTATGAGCCTTAAAAGATTTGTCCTTCCAAGGATGATCCATCTCCATACCAACGGTCCCTGCATTTGTAAAGGATAGTAAGATAACACAAGCAAAAACAAATCAATCTCTTCATTCTTTTCATTTAGCATTTTAAAAATCATGTTTGATTAATTTTGGCCTTTTTTTTTTGTCACCGTGCTTGTCACTGCAATTCAGTGTGACTTTGCAGCATGCTCTGATCAAAGCCAGTTGCTCTGTAAGTCAGCCCTGGGCCTGCACCTCTTCTCAATGGCCAGTGGTCAATGTTCATGTGCAGGTCATTGTTTTTTAGACTTCCACAGGAGACAGAACATTTGGTTCTGTCTTTCTGTATCTGTCAAAGCTGGCAAAGCAAGTGACTCAACATAGCTTTATCACCACAAATAACAGCCAGTTCCTTCATTGATGTACACCAAAGGGCACATACACACACTGGACCAAAGAAGAATAAGTTCCAAATTATACCACTAATAAAATCAGTTATGAGTAAGGTGGTTTTATACTAGGAATATTGGTATCTACCACTTAAAAAAGCAGAATGCACTTTAGTTTTATTGGTCAATACAATGTTTTCACTGACAAGCTAAGAAAGGACCCCATTATTTGTCCAGAGATGGCTGTGAGGTAAAGGTTTGGATATGCAGTACTTTTAGGACTTCAAAAAAATTGTGGTGGCCAAGAAGAAGAGGGTCCTAAAAGGATTAAAAATTGAAATCATTTTCTGCAGAACTCTGGATGAGACACAGTAGAGGTACAGAGGCCCTAAGCCCTCGGACAAGTTGCTGGTCAGTGCCCCCATTAGAAGACTAGCTCTCTAGGCTTCTCTCTACTGTTCACAGTGTAAGCAGCAGGCCATAATTGGCAGTCTGTGCTTCCCAAGAGAGCTCAGCTGCTTCTGGATTCCATACCCTTAGAATGCCCCCTCTTTGGAACATGCTACACTGCAACTCTTTCAATAAATGGCTCATTCATACTTAACATTTAACTCAAAGAGCACCCCCTCATAGGAACTGCTCCAGTACTCACTTTGTCCAATTCTGACCTGTGTTCTGTTTCCCTAGCTTCCAGAACATTCTGATTTTGACTGATATGGGTAAATATAAAGCCTGTGCTGCAAACAAGGGCAGATTGAACTCTTACGAGCTGTGGCCAAGGCAAGTTGCATGACTGAGTTTTTACCTCCCTGGGCCAATTGTTCCGCTCTGAAGTGTGCATAATGGTGGCCCTCTGTACTGTCAGGTTTCCACCATCACAACAAAGCCATGAGAAAGCCGACTGACAGAGCAAAGGTTGTTCTGGCTCTCACAGTCCATCATCACTTGTCCCCATCCTTTTACACCTGTGTCAAGGCAGTACCTCACAGTTGAATGTGTGGTAGAACAAAATTAATGCCTTCCTGTGCAGGTAGCAAAATAGCAAGAGGGCTGATGTCTCACACCTTCTTAGAACCCATCTCTGACCTTTAGAATTCCCACTCTGCCTCACCTCTTAAAAGTCCCATCACTTCCCCCATTGCTGTAAGCTTGGACCAAGCCTCTAGTATGGGCCTTTGGGAAACATCTAAGAACCAAACCACAGCACAGTCTAAGGGTGTTGTTACAATGCCTGAGAGAATTCCGGAGAGCAACAGGAACTGTGCCTGATGGCTGGATGGTTGTACATGGTATTCACACAGGTCAGCTGTCCTCAGTGTTCTGTGGGAACAGCTATCCTTTCTTCACTGTTGTTATGAGTTCTAGTCATACTGCTGTTATGGCTGATCACAGAAGAAAGGTTTTGGGTCCTATCAGTTTATATCCTCCAACAAAAGGACTCAAACCTCTGCAGGCCACATTTTTCAGTAAACATTTTATTGAGTAAATGAATGAGTGAAAGAAAAGCCAGTAACTGTAGGCTCCGAGGCATTATAGATCAGCCGTGGAGTGCATGGCTCTTGTTTATTTGCTTAAGCAAATAAAAAAATAAGAATGGACATAACCCAGGAATTACTGTTTTCCTAAAGTCACCATAATTCACATTAAGTGATTGGTTCCAGCTGTACACATGCTTTTGCTGCTTAGCAATAGAAACCTGCCTTTTTATTAGGTGGAATGTATGGGCTCATACTTTCATGGATAGTACTAATCTGTTAGTTTCTATAGCAGACAGAGCAACAGGAAGTGTGCCATAAGAGTTAAAGGTAGAGAACATTCCATAATATTTTTTTTCATTTAACCAAGACATGAGTATAATGAACATTCAGAAATATGAGCTAAGGACACCAAGAACAATGTCCAAACAGGTTGACATTCCAGAAGATATAGGTAGGACTCTCTCTCTCTCTCTCTCTCTCTCTCTCTCTCTCTCTC
>CABHPQ010141669.1:0-12558 GCA_902168405.1 Peromyscus aztecus
TAGAGAAGAAGAAGTAGCATTAACTGTACAACGAATGTTTTAAATACTGTTCAACTTCATGAATTAAATATCTGTCAGATTTAATGCCATGGAAGAAGCTGAAAGATTTTAGTAAAAGCAGCTTAACAAATGGCAAACACAGAATGACTAAACCAACTTGTAGTTTTACCCAAAAGTGAAAGGGTTATGTGCTGATGGGATTCTTATTAACAAAACAAAACAAAAATGCAGGATGTTTCAGGTGCTTGAGAATCACACTATAGACATAGACTATGTGCTTTAGATTTCCCAGGGTTAAGAGGTTAGAGATATCTTTGCACACCTGGACAATTCAACATTTCCAATGTCCCTATTAATCCAAGAATCAGAATTGTCTTTTAAAAAAAGCAAAATCCAAAACAGAAGAACTGATTAAAATTTCTGTCTCTGTGATTACCAAGAACATCTGCTTTGTGCCCTGGGGTCCTCTTTTATCCTTAGTGCACTTAGATTTTCAAAGATTTCCTTCTGCACCTGCTATCTGATGAATCCATGACTCTCATCAGAGAAGATGCTAGAGTTAATTTATTCAAAAGTAGAGCAAAGACACCTATGCTCTGCAGAGCTATCACGCATGGAAACAGAGCAGAGGCCCTTCTGTTCCTTTGTTCTCTGTGAGTACAAGGCAAATGGCTTGGGGAGTTTAGGATGCAGGCATATTTAATTCCAATTAGTCAAAGTTTGCTTAATTATAAAGAATGGACACGCAGACAAATAAGGCCATTTAAGGAAAGTTTAACTGTTAAGCCTTGTACTTTGTTATGTTTTACTGGAAAGGCTGTTGAAGACAAATGTGTGCATCCTGAATGGATGCTGAGTTCTAATTTCAATTTCAACCAAGACTGGGTTATATTCTCCCATGGGAATTCTGAAATCTATGAATCATCTCTCTAGAAAAAATATGCATATTCATAGGCATGCAAATCGTAATAGGTTTTGGAGATTTCACAGACTCCTATTATACGAAGAAATTACTGGATGGGAAGTGGGGATTTATAAAATCAGAAGATGTTTGCTGGAAGGGTTTGTGTATTTGAGGCTTTTGAATCTCCCTTGAGAGATTTCAAATAGCCTCATATGAGAGCAGTGATAGCACTAAGGAGTGAGGAAAGTGTTTCTATTACAGTAGTTATCAAACTTTTCACGATTTCCCGAGAAACCTGTTAAAGAATATAGGTTTCTGGACTCCTCCAAGAATCTTACTTCAGGAGGCCCTAGGAGATGCTCCAGCGTTTGCCTTAGATGTGCACAGGAGACACTAGCTCATGTGGCCCAGGAACCCAGCTTGCAGAGGTGCCTGGGAGCTGATTCCATTTCTCTCACTTGGATGAGCTTTGCTCAGTGTGCTCTTCAGTTTCATAACCTCCTGGGAGGCTTCTATACTTGGTACAAAATTATCTCCAAACAGCCCCATGTGTTACTTCAAACAAGAAAGGAAATAAATGAAAATATCATCTATCATTTACTAGATACTTAATTCATGCCAAATAGTCTCTCCTAAAATCACTAATTTAATCCCTCAGAACTTACCAAACAGATGCCTACTCCATACACAGGACAAATGACCTTATTTAGTAGTAAACATTTTTTTTTATCATAAAGCTTAAAAGTGGCCAAAGGACCTGGGCTTCAGAGGGTGTGCTCTTTTTAAGCGTCACTCTTCAATGCAATGTTCTTTCTCTCATGCCTATATTATTCCTAAATATGGAACTGTGCACACCTTTGCTACTTCAGATCCTTTGTTAAGCATCAGTGTTATTGGTAGAGGGGGAAGAACTAACTCAGTAACCCGAGGTCCAGACTTGGGCCTCACTCTATTGTCTAAGTAGAGTGGCCATAATTGCTGATCTGATGATGAAGTTAGGAATTCAGTCTGGAGTTAGAATGGATGCACCTGATTTCCTCTGTTAAAATAGATGCCACCCTTGAAACTGAGAACTCATTTGCAATGCCGTCACTGAATGCCCATGTTTACCATGTCTTTATGATTCATGAGCCCAGCAGCACCCATCGAAACTTTCAATCATTAGACCCACTCGGGACCTAGGCACATGTATTTCAGTGACATTTTCTTTGAAAGGAAACACCAGAGTTTATGAAATCAGAGGTGTTAAGTGCAACCTACAGACTTGGACACTTGGTCCTCCAACTGGTTGTACTTTTTTTTTGGAGGTGGTAAACTCTTTTAGGGAGTCAGCTGTACCAAGACAAAGTAGGTCACTGGGGAAAGTGCTTGTAGGTATTTTGTCCTGGATTTTTCCCACCTCCCACTCTTTGCTTCTTGTCCATCATGAAGTGGGGCCAGTCCTCTGCCATGTACATTGGAACCATGACATTCTGCTAACCACATGGGCCAAGTATCCAGGTACTGAATTATATGAAACCACAAGCCAAGAGGATGATTTTGCCTTTAAAGTATTTCTCCCATGTATTTTGTTACTTTGATGGACAAGTCACTAGTGCATCCACTTTCCCAGCTAGAGCTAAAAGATGAAGAAAAAAAACTAAGCCTATGAAACTGTGAGGGAACGCAGAGACTTTTGTTCAAGCACTAAAGATGGAATATGCTTAGTTTCCCCTGCCAATCCAAGGTTCTCGGACAACGTCCAGCAATAATATCTTCTGCTGATGCACCATCATCTCCAACGTTACAGAAGAAAGACCCACAAGGGCCTAGGAGAAGTCCATCGTATTAGTTAACATTCCACTACTATGACGGTTCCATATGACAGCTAGCTTATTCAGAGAAAATGATTTTGACTCATAATTTCAGAGGTCTGAGTTGATACTGGTTGACACTATTGCTTTAGGACTACGTTGAGGCAGTACATTGCGACAGGAGGAGGGCATAGAGCAAAAATGTGTCATGTTCACATGGTGGACAGCACACTGAGGAAAGCCACACTTCCGATGACTCTAAGACCCCACTAGAACCTGCCTCTTAAATGTTCTGCCATCCTCCAATTGAGAGACTCTGTGGACCAAGCCCTGTAATGTGTGGGCCTTTGCCGGAAATGTAAGATTCAAACCAACATGGCCATCTATAAAAATACACAAGACATCCACGGGCCCGCCTGGGTCCTCATGGCACAGGATGACTGAAGACATCCACAGGCCTTCTGGGCTGGGTTATGGCATTATGATAAGCAAATATATGGTGGAGAAATGGGAGAGAAAGAGAAGCAGATCAGATCATGTGCTGTGGGAAGAGGTGGAACCAAAGAAGCAAAGGTGGGAAGGAGCAGCTGATGTGGGTGACCTGCTTGTCCTGGCCCAGGCTGCTGCCAAGGGCCATGTCTGGGTCCAAAATTCTACCCCAGCCAGGGTCTGTGCTGACAAACATGGCCCCTGTTGCCACCTAAGACCACACGGATGCCCAGGGTCTGGTCCACTACCTGTAACAATGTTGTCCTAGGGCTATGCTGCCCCAGGGGCCATGCCAATCTGAGTGGCCTGTTCTGTCACCTGGTGCCATGGTGATGTCTGGGCCTGAGCAGAAGCTGAGGGACACGTCTGGGTCCATGGCCCTGCTCCAGCCAGGGACTATGTTGATGTCCATTATTCCTGTTACCACTGAAGGTCATGAAGATGCTTGGGGTATGGCCCACCACCTGAGGCCATGCTGGTGTCTGAGAGCAATGCTGCAGCTGTGCCATACTGATCTGAGTGGCTTATGCTGCCACCAGGGCCATGGTGATGTCCAGACCTGACCTTCTGCCAAGGTCCATGTCTAGGTCCACAGTACTTCTGTAACTGGGTCTGTGTTGATGTCCTTTGCTCATGTTACCATAGGGTGCCATAGGAACCATGTCTGAGAGCTGTGCTGAGCCAGCACCACCTTTCACTAGCCCTGAGAGAGCTGGCCCTGCCCCTCACTGGCCACTGCAGCAGAAGAGCTGGGCCCACCCTTCACCATGGGCATGGGCATGGGAGAGCTGGTCCTGATTGTGTGGGTATAGAAGAGCTGGTTCCACCCCTTCTATGAGGGGGGCAGTCCCAGTGGTTCAGACTGACCAAATCAACTACCTCCCAGACCCACATCTAGGGCTTTGGCCCACCCTAACATCTACCCCATCTATGACCTGCTGGAGTGTGCTAATGGACTTGCACAACCATAGCCACAGGATCTCCATGACTTGGGGCAACAGCAGGATATATGAGAAGAGTTTAGATGAGGACTCAGTGATGATGGTGTATCAGAAGCCAGGGGCCTTGAACCAGACCAACTACTCATTGAAATAAACATTTGCAGTAAGGCTGAGCAGACAGATGTGTATACGGCATGACACACCGTGACTCCCAATGTCCCCAAGACAAATGAAGAGGAGGCAGGAAAGATGGAAGAATAAAGTGGGTTTTTTGTTTGTTTGTTTTGTTTTGTTTTTAAGTTTTCTTTTACAGAGGATGCTACAGGGGTGAGGGGTGGGTAGGGAAGGATTGGGAAATGAGCAGGATTGGGGTGCATGATGTGAAATTCCCAAAGAATCAATAAAAATTATGTTAAAAATATGCAGGCAATGTTACAATAAAAAATTAACTCCATGTATTAGTATTAGAGACACATAACTAATAGACACCCAGAGAAACAAAAGGTTTGTCAGTGTGTGTGTGTGTGTGTGTGTGTGTGTGTGTGTGTGTGTGTGTGCTGAAGCCTGGGGCCCCAGCTGGTGTACTATTTGAGGAGATGGTAGAGACTTTAGGAGGTGAGTTTAATGTGAGATTTTCTCTGGTGACATGTTTTTGAAGGCAATAGTGGCCATGGTACCTTCCTTTCTCTGCTTTTGTCCAGCTGGGGGTGACAGTTTTCTCTTCCACACCTTCTCATCACTGTGGACTTCAGCACTGCCCCAGGCCCAAAGTAATAGAGTCGGATTACCAAACTTCCGATATCTTGAGCCAAAGATTTTCCTCTCATTAAGTTGTGGACATAGTCAGGCAATCAGACATTTATTCTAGTCACCCCAACTTCAAAGTGAAAATTTCAAGAACTTTCTAGAGAGATTTTTCAGAATACCCAGAATGAGTTGGCTTCCCCAGAACTTGGGATGCTTTGGTTAAAATATTCCCTTCTGTTTAGGTTAAACCACAGCAGGCCTGCCTTCTCTGTGTGCCCTTTACCACAATGTCCTTTCAGTTTATTAACTCCTAGTTTAGCAGGAGGGCCCTTGAAAGAAGGATTTGAAAATTAGGCATTAGGCAAACTGAGGAGCGTTGTTCAAATCTTAGATGGTACACAATGTATCACCACAGAGGTATATAGAACAGGGAGTCGTAATGACGAGGGTAGAGAGCTAAGGGAGCAGAAGCAGAGGTGGTTCAGTGACTCAAGGTGCTTGCAGCCAACCCTCACAGTCTGAGTTCAAACACAGGGGCCCACATTGTGGAAGGAGAGAAGGACTCCACAGTTTTTCTCTGACCTCCATGTACACACACACACACACACACACACACACACACACACACACACACTAATTAAAAAAAAAACCTCTTCAAATTCATTAAACTACATGGAATACCTGTTTAAAATGAAGATGCTCAGTGGTGGGAAGAGGGAGAGAAGGAGAGAAGGAGGGAGGGAGGGAGGGAGGGAGGGAGGGAGGGAGAGAGAGAGAGAGAGAGAGAGAAAGAGAGAGACCGACAGACAGAGACAGAGACAGAAACAAGACATGAACATGTTCCCTGGAGTTCAACCTAGCAAACAATACCCGTCAAAGTAAAACTGGGGGTAGAAGTTGTGTAAATCAACTTTTTACACAATTATGCCTTGTGAGTTACCAGTTCAGATTTTACTGATCACACATTTAGACATAGGAAAAGGGTATGTAAAGGGGTAAGCAGAATATTAAAACTAACTGGTGCCATGGTGGCACCAAACTTGCAACTTCTTGATTGATTATCTGGGCAATTTTGTCTCCCTCCGGAATTCTGACATCCTGTACTGAACTCTCCAGCTAACCCATCCTCATGGCTGCCGTAGAGCCCCAACAGGGTCTCCGCTATCAGTAACTGTGTTTTCCTACACACCTTTAGTTCAACATTTGTTTCTCTGAATCCCTTGTCCTTGTGAGTTTGTCAAAATCCTGATAGGGGAGCAAGTCAGCACAGTTGCCTTGTTAACTTCAGTAGGACAAGAATAGTTCCTAATTAAACTCTTATGTCTTTGATTTAAAACTCCATTTAATTAAATTATTCACCAGCTACAGGCAGTGGTTGATTACAGGGAAAGTATACCTGGAATCTGTAAGGTACATCCCCCTTCAGGGCCTCATCAACCTCCCTGAAGGCATAGAGCACGTGCCTGCTTGAAGAGAGACTGAAAATCATTACATCATTTGATGCCTTCCTCTTTCTTAAACCATGGGGAAGCTGGCTGGCTGAATTCCTTGGGGCTTATGATTTCCAACACTGCTCGAGAGCCCACAGACCTGCCCGGTATTTCAAGGGCAGGTATAAAGGTTTGACTCTGGCCTGGTAGGAGGCTAGTTATGGCATTACACTCTTATGTGCCTGGTTGTCTGTGAATGGTTGGGCTTTTGCTGTCTCTGATTCTGCTCGCAAGAAACTCCCAAGTAGAAACAAACAGAGCACTTGGCAGTCTTCTCTTGCCTTTCTCTTTCTGGGAACTTTCAAGGGGACCCTACTTGCCAGACTCTTCTTCATGTGTACCCGTTAACATGCCTTGTCAGGAGAAGGGTAATGGTAAGAGTTCAGAGACGGGGAGAGCAGTTAGGAAAAAGACAGCTAATGGTGGATGCCTTCATTTGTATCTCTGCGCCCAGATGGCTGCCAGTGTGATCATGTGGACTTGGTGACTACATGACTGTCCCTGAAGGGAGGCTTCATGAAGGTGACAACGCAAGACTGAGCTTCCTCATGGCAGTGGAGGCTGGAAGAAGACTGTCACAGTGGGAAGTAGGAATGGTTGGTTGTGGTTTTTATAAAATTTATTGTTTATTATTTTCAAGTGTGTGTGTGTGTGTGTGTGTGTGTGTGTGTGTGTATGCATGTGTGCATGAGTGCAGGACACTCAGAAGCCAGGAGGGAGAATCAGATTTCCTAGAGCTGAAGGTATAGGCAGTTGTGAGCCACTCGAGACGTGTGCTGGGAGCCTGACATGGGTCCCCCACAAGGATGCTGTGTACTGTTAACTTCTGAGCCGTTTCTGCAGCCTGAGATTTTGTTTTCTAACATCTGACTTCTACTGGTTGTTTCTGAGACAGTTGTTTTTTTTTCTTTAAAGCTTGGTCGGATTATCTGCTTGCCAGTTATCTACCAACAATCAAATCAGTTTCCTTTGGGTTTTTGTGCAAACACAACAGAAAATACATAATTGGCAATTAGCTGTTGCTCGTGGTGCATTTTCAAGATAGAACGGTTTATGCTTTTGAAACAAATAACAGTGATGACGGAGTTCTGGCATGCTTGCTCTGCTGTGGAGAAAGCACAAGGTTTTTACCTGAGTAATCATACTAGATTTTTCTGACCATACTGCAATGGAGAGAAGGGCAATAAACTCAGAGGCCCTTAGGTGGTTATTGTGATAAAAGCACGGGATGTGTTTTCTTTCCCATCATCAGGCTCTCAAGTGCGTTAGTCTTCCTACAAGATGATTACCTGTAAGCTCACTCCAGCGCATCAATAAAGCCTCCTTTCCTTTTCTTCAGAGAGGAACCTCATTTCCTCCTTACTTAACCCTGAGGACCTGCATGTAAGCTAAAGCCTTGCTTGTGTTTGTGCATACACGGCTCAGCTAGGATCTGGATACAACTCCGTTGACAGGATGCTTGCTTAGTACGCATGAACCCCTGAGTTTAGTTCCCAGCACTGAACAGAAGCCACTGTGGTGCTGCAGCCTGCAACTCCAGCATTTGGGAGGTACAGGCACAAACACACACACACACACACACACACACACACCCCAAAATATAATAAAAATAAATAATCTAGAAGCCCTGGATTCTTCTCTTGCCTTCACTAGTATTACTTTGAGTGTTCCAAGTAATTCCTAGATGTTATGTTATTTTCCTTTAAATGATGTATGGATGGCATTCAAGTTGCTCCATTTTTATGTTTTTCTATCATTTAGGAAGAGCTATTTATTATTGTAGACAAAGTTCTGAGAAGCAGTAAATTCTAGAAGTTAATCTAATTACAAAGATAAATTACCCACAAAAGTGTGGAATGCAGTGAGCTAACAGTTATTTTCTCTCTGCATTTTGAGACAAATCCTAGTTTTCACTGTGTTCCAGGTAAAGAGGAGTCTCATTGGTTTACTTGTGGTTCAATAGCTAATAGCAAAATCACACTAGACTTTAAAAGTGGGTTTGCCAGATTTCATATATTTTACCTTTGATTCATGCTTTAGTCTTAGTCCTTTTCCTTTGATTTTGGAGAAACCAGCTTGCAATGTAAGTTTCACATGCTACTGATATTATCAAATCCATTTGATAATACAAAAAAGCATCTTTGGTCTTTAAGGATGGTGGGAAAGATCACAGGGAATATTGCTGCAAGGTGCTCTTCTTTCTAGATGTCATACTCAGAAGGCAAAAAATACCTGATTGCTTCCCAGGCACTCCTGATATATTGATACATGTTTCAATCTTCATTACAGTTCATTGCATTCCAACAATTCTCGTATCCCAACAAATATTTCTATCCCAGGTAAGGCATGTCACAGCTAGGCTTGCCCTACTAAACTTTTTTCTATGTAGGAGGAAATATTAGCTGGCCTACTATTAATGTATCCTTCAGGATCAGTTATGTGACTAGCAAAGCAATATGACCCACCTGAGATCCTTTGAGTTTGACCTGTCCTCTTAGCAGAAACTGAAGAAGATCATGAGAAGCCCTATTTTGTCATTGCTCAAAGTGGGGCTTCAGTAATTTCAACTAAAGATAAAGTTATCATTAAGATTTTGCAAGTAGACTCAGCTATATGATATCATAACAGCAATAATAAGGATAAGAACCTAAGATATCTTTCCAAATTCAGGGTGGCTCTTCTGGAGAGTGTCAGGGACCTGGTTTGTGTTTTAGGCTTGTGTTTGTGATCTCCCAAGGAAAAGAGACAAGCATAATATCTCTTCTGTGGTATAACCTCAACTCCTTCAGAGATTCTGGAAGGGATGGGACTGTTGGATACAAATTTCCATGAGCAGCAATTCTCTGAAGTAAGATGGTTTCGTTTGTACTGTCAACCAGGAAAATCCATATCTCAGTTGCTGAGCTCAGTGTGTTGTGTAATCTGCATTGAACATTGCTGAATTTGACCTCTCAACAATTTTTCAGAGTAGAGCAATAAAGTCATCTTAACTCAAAAATGTTTGTTTTCAGTCAAGTTTAGGGTTCAGCTCTTTGTGTAGGTCACAAATAGATGCCCATCAACTCAAGCCATTTTGTGTGTAGTGATACCAACTAAGGAATGGGTAATGTAGCCATAAATGAAGAACAACGGGAAATCAAGACTGGAGCTTTGGTTTCTTCTTCTCTTACCATTGTCTCCAGCTTAGAACTCTCTTAACCACTGATGTGGTGGTACAATGAGGGCATAGAAATGACTTCTTTTTGTTGTTTTGCTTTTTGTTTTTTTAAGACAGGGTTTCTCTATGTAGCCTTGGCTGTCCTGGAACTTGCTCTGTAGACCAGGCTGGCCTTGAACTCATAGAGATCTGCCTGCCTCTGTCTCCTGAGTGCTGGGATTAAAGGCATGCACCACCACCTTATGGTCTAGGAATAACATATCTCCAATTATTTTCATTTGAAATTTGGGACTTGGCTCTTCTCTCTCCACCCTGACATGTTCAGGATACGACAGTATTTAGATTTTCTCGTGTCTTCTCTTCTCTATTGAAAGAACCTTGTCTCGTGAATATCTTGTAGCTTCTTGATGGTGTCTTCAATAAAACAGTTTTTTTTTTATCCTCATGAAACCAACTCTCTATATTATATAAGTGTGATCCTTGAGATTTCCTTGAGAAGTTTCATTATCCAGTTTTTCTAAACACATTGCTGTGTGTTTGACCAATGCTGTACATTCCCAGCTCAGCAGTCCTAGAAATGTTTACTGGCAACTTTCCCTCAAAGCTCCAGAGATGCATTTTGCTTTAAGTACCACAAAAACCTAACATTTACCAAAGATGACAATGCAACTCTTGACATACACAACTGTTGACAACAAATCTGTATACAGAGGTTCTTTGTCTTCTTTTCACTCATCTCTGGTGAACAACATTTTCTTGCTCATTAGAAAGATATTGCTTCCCTGCAGAAGAACCCAGTATGCTATTATCTCTCTTTCTAGCAACAAGATGGCAAGCCACAGGGAATGAGATGTGATTCATAAATCAGTCATGGAAATCAAATTATTCTTTGCCAGTGATTTGTTTAAACAGGACTTCTTAAACTTTTGTTGCTTGAATCCTCTTTCACATGAAAAGGTTTTACATTATTCTGGGTGTATTGGCATATAGAATAATCACACAAATAAAGGATTTCCTGATAATAAATCATAAAAAATTTGTTAGTACAATTCTTTTATACATACACATATATAATTTTATCCTTTGTTAAAGATGGAAGCAAATTTCCATACTAATGGAATATGTCTATTATTTTGCATAGGAATTATATCTTTTCTGAATATCTTATACTTCAGGACATAGAGCATCTTCACCATTTTTCATAGTTGATATGTATTTTGACTTTGTAATAGTCAGTGCTTAGAACACTGTTTTGCATAAATACACAGTACAAAATAGCAGAGGTATAGTTAGGATCATTTCAGAATTTTTAGAAATTCTGTCCTAATCTCAAGCCAAAATTCATTAATTGTTAAATGATGTGTGTGTATGTGTGTGTGTGTGTGTGTGTGTGTGTGTGTGTGTGTGTGTGTGTGTATGTGAAACTGAAACTAGTAAGTCAAACATCAATGGTTAAATTTAAACATTCTAGCAAAGTACAATCAAAAGGCACACTGATTTGATGTTTAGATGTTGAAAAATGACTGCAGAACCATTCTATAAGAGCTTAAAACCATCACATATATGGTAAAAACACTGCAACTTATATCATGAAACAGTTTTCAATTTGAACCAAAGTGTTTCAGGT
This sequence comes from Peromyscus aztecus, assembly GCA_902168405.1. NCBI lineage: Eukaryota > Metazoa > Chordata > Mammalia > Rodentia > Cricetidae > Peromyscus > Peromyscus aztecus. Next base: position 11,149 of record CABHPQ010141669.1, read on the forward strand.
GGAGTTCATGAGCAATGAGTACTGTGATTACAATCGCAGTGTGAAGCATACATGTGCATTAAAAACCAACTCTGCATGATGCAGCATGGGTGACTGCTGCCAGAAACACCTTAGATTCATTACACATTTTATTTTCAGTTGATTTGCAGTAATTGTATATTCAGAAACCTTTTACTATGTCATTTTTTTAACTCCCACATTCAGTTGTTTGACTCCCTGTAGAGTCATGACCTACATTTTAAGAATCTGTGGTCTACAGAGAAATGTGATTAATTTTCACTAATATCATAGGGAAAATTAAGGCTTCTGTGGGTTATTTTCCTTCCTTGGAAAGAGAGTGTAAACACATCTATTTTCCCCACTTCTCCCTTGGCTTCTGAAGATGTGACTTGTGGAATCACTGTGGTTATCTGTGACAATGAGAGGCAATGGGTAATTTCAGCGTGATCCATCAAAGCCTAACAATGATGAGAAACAAAATCATCTAAGTTACCCTTTTATTTGAGAAAATATCATTCACCAAAATCCTCGTAAGGGTTTATTTATTTTAAATAGAATAGAGTTTAAATACATTAAATCTAACTCTCATTGGTAAAACACTATATCAGGGCTTTTGCAAATAGCAAAGGCCCTCGTCTTTGCTTAACTTTCTGAACTTGGTTTTACATGTAGCCTATACCTCACCCAGGGAATGAAATTTGGCCTTATGTCTTGTTGGGAAAGCAAAGAATAACTTTTGGCTGGAGCTTGCCAAGAATGGTAAAGACAGACTGGCTTTCTTAAGCCCTAATTAGTCTCACCTGGTTCATAAGTATCAAGCAAAAGAGTCTAATTGATTTTTAATCACCCAGTGTTGTTGCAATTACCATAAAATTATGACAGTGCTAATACAATGTAGCCTCACCAAAATGCAAAAACGTTCTCTCTGGTTGAGCTAGTTTTGAAGTTTCTATAACATTTGACTGCACTGTGGGGAAGAGGTCAATGTAGACGAGCATACTATTGTTTTTTCAAACTCATCAATCTGTTCCTGTAGTGTCAGGACACTTTCAGCCCTGGAGATAACCATTCTCAGATAATGTTCCTCAAAAAGTCAATAATTTTCTTGGCCAACTTACTGGATGAACAGTGAGTTCTTTCTAGCCAAGACCATACCCTGGGTGTTGCTGGCTTATGAGGTTCTTCAATGCCCTTCTACTATTTATACTATAATGTATAAATATATAGTAAAGTGTGTATATAAGTGGAAATGCTATTGATCATCTATCTATCTATCTATCTATCTATCTATCTATCTATCTATCTATCTATGACCTATCTATGTATCTATCTATGTATCTATGTATCTATCTATGTATCTATCTGTAGCTAGAGTTTTCCTGCCTGGCCCACAGTCAGGATAAATCTCTT
>CABHPQ010141669.1:12568-34352 GCA_902168405.1 Peromyscus aztecus
AATCAGTGTTTTATTAGCAACACATTTGCCATACAGAACATCCCACAACATCTATCCATCTATCTATCTATCTATCTATCTATCTATCTATCTATCTATCTATCTATTTATCTATCTTTTGTCTATGTGTATTCTTAACTATCCTTGCCAATAGACCTAAGGTTCTTATACTTATATAATCAATAGAGTAAGTAACAAATCTTGGTAAACTACAGCCTGATTGGTTTTACCTTCCTGCTGCTAAGTCAGATTCATGACATGCTTGATGATTAGCTTGATGAATTAGTTTCAGATTTTAGCTTCTTTTTGTTCCCTGAGGACAAATGTCGCATGAACTTGAAAATATGTGCCTTTGTGAGTTGATTTCTCTCACACTTCTGTTGTGGGGAAGGAAGGCTGATAGATATACTAATGCAGGGAGCTTATGAACCAGACCAGTCTACCTTGCCTATCACAACAGAGATGATGTAAGTTGCTGCTGTGTGGTTGCTGCTGAGAAGATATACATTGATATGCTACTGAAGACTCTTCAGAACTTTATTTTATCTCCTGTGCCAAAGCCTTAGCCTCTCATTGAAAGCTCTCTATAGGCAATGGTCTTGTGTTCTTACCATCCTGTCTCTGCAAAACTCTGCCTCTGGTTCATACTCACCTTCCCTAGGTGTGTTATTCCTTTTCCACTTACAAGCATTGTACATTTTCTTCTTCAGGATCCGAAAGTCTTTTGAAAAAAAAAAAAAAAGGAAGCATAGTCATGAGACCATGATGAGACCATATTTTATGCTTGCCCCAATCAACATCTTGATCCTCATAAGAGAGGGTCATGTGACAACAGTTTCCATTGAATATCTGTCTTTGTTAGCTGGAGGCAGTGAAGTATGAGGCTAATCTACTTCATAGTAAATTCTATGAAGACAAATCTAGTAACTTTTCTTAATAACTTGGGGATATAAATTGTTCATTGTTCAAAGATTTAGCTGTAAGTCTGAGATAAAAGCCAAAGCCTCTCAATGACCTGGAAGATTTATTTGACCGAAGTTATTTTCTGTGCTTGTCTACCAAGTGTCAGATGCTGTGCAGTGCTCAGGCTCACACACGAGATCTTGCATTCATTAGCCTTACATTTAACAAAGGAATATAGGAAGGAGGCAAACAAGAGTGAATTCACATCCATGTTGACAAGGCAGAGTTAAAATGGGATATGTTGTATGAATGGGTGATCCGTCTGGTAGGAGTGAGGCAAGCTATAAAGAAAAGTGCAGAGCTACTGTTGACATTCAGTTGTTATGCTTAGACAGTTGAGGACCAGAGCTAGGTTCTGACTGTAGAGTGCAGTTCAGAACTCTGGTGAGCCAAGCTGAAACTGCCATATCTGTGGTGTGGATGAACATTGAGTTTTTAGCATGTTGTGTCATGGCTACCTTTCATATTCCAAATCAAGAGTTCAGTAGGTAAGGAAGAAACTAGGATTTGCAAGCCTAATATCCTTACTATATGATTGTTTTTTGGTATGTACACAGCATCTCTTATAAGATGGAAGAAACACTGTGGAATGGGATGAGGATTCATTAAACATCTGATAATCTTCCAAAATAGAATTATCTTTATTTTTCAGTCAATTAGAAGGTCGTTTGTATTCTTGCTGTCTATCAGGCCCTCCCATCACCATTGTCCTTCTACTTATGGATGCTTCATATTGATTAAAAGCACTTACTTAAACTTGATATCAATGGAGATAGAAGGATGACTCAGCAGTTAAGAGTACTGGAAGCTTTTCCAAATGACCTAGGCTTAATTTCCAGCACCTACATGCTGACTCACAATCATCTGCAACTACAGTTATAGGGGATATGACACCTCTTTGGGCCTCTGTAGGCACCAGGCACACATGTGGTGCACAGATATAAATGTAGGGAAGACAGCAACAGACATAAACAACAACAAAATCCCTTGTTACTGGATGGTAACCCTGGAAACATGCCTGCTGGGTATGGAATGCTTCCCCTTATGGTATTTATAGATTTAGGCGATCCAATCATAAGTTTTGATCATTCCACAACAGATTTTGGGTCCTCAGTAATAGAGTACCACTGTTTCTAGGCCCAAAATTTTGTGGCAAGGCAGGTTTCTTTAGAAACACCATTTCCTTGAACATTTGCTTCCTGCTGTAAGCCTGGCCCCTGTGAAACATTTTGAAATGTTTTGCCTTTCTAATTGTTCCATTTTACAAAATGTTTGTCAAATATTGATTCTCTTTCACAATGGGCCTTGCAAGCAGCTGACAGTTATTTTCTTTCCCAACTTTGATTCATGCAGCTCCTGCCACTGCCAAAACCCTCCTTTGTGTATAAATCCATCACTGACCTCAGCTCAGTGCTGGGATCAGGGTTTGTTTGTGGCTGCAGCTGGGGAACCACATATCCTTTTCCAGATATTCTAAATTGTGCCGCTACAAAGCTTTTCATCTGTGTTCTCAATGCCTTGCACCAGTGTTCTGATCGGGGCAACACAACTGCCTGTTGTAGACGATAAAATTATGCTCATTCTTTTATACAGAAGCAAAGGAGGGGAAGGAATGTGTCCAGGCTCGTGTAGTGATTCTCAGCTCTCCATCCTCAAGCCAAAGCGTATGGTGCTTGTCTTTCTATCAAATATGCAATTATGCTCTGCCTATTTTTTTTCTGATCACAGTTGCCTTTCTCTTATGATTTATGCAATTCCAACTCTCCTTAATGACTTTCCTGTTTATCTGCACCCGTCACCTCCACCCTCCACCCCCAGCTTTGGATGTTTTCTTTTGACAGAGCTCCTGCAATGCGTTGTTTATGCCCATCAACACACTTTTTGTTATTAGATCCTGTGTACAGATTCCTAGACGCATCCAAGTAGCCACAGGTGTCCACTTAGAAGCAGCAGACACATCTGAGCCTGGCACTCCATCATTGCTGAGAGTTTCCAGCATCACCAGACTGGCTGGATGCAGCGCTATCTCTGCTCTGTTCTCTCTGGCATTCTTGGTTTTTGACTCTTGGCTTTCATTTGTGTTCTGTGAGTTTGTTCCTCCATTCTTTTTCCTGTTAATTCCATAATGGTTAGGACCAGGATTCCTTGAAATAGGCTTGCACATTCAATATTCTCTAGATTTTTTTTTTTTTACATCGGATGTTCATCTCAACCACATATAGAAATATTTCCTGGATATCAGATTCGTCTTTATTACAACTGAAGGTTCATTTTCCTGTAAGTAACAGTTATTACTACTAACCCCCCATGTTTATTGTGGTAAAATACACACATTCAACTTTCCATCTTAACCGTTTAAAGTGTGTAGCTCTCTGATTTTAAGCACATTCACAATACTGACAACCATCTCCTTGTCTCCTTTCATTTGAAAAACTGAAGCTCTTTACCCACTGAATGACAAGTTCACGTTCTCCTCCCTAAAGTCCCAGACACTCCCACTCTCCTTGATGTACCCATTACTTTGGTTGTCCCCAGTACAATATAGAGGTGGAATCAGGCAATATTTGTCTTTTAGTGAGTGTCCATTTCACTCACCACAATATCATGAAGGTTTTTTCCGTGCTTTAGTGTGTGATGAAATTTTCTTTACATTAGGCCTTAATATTCCACCTTATGAATAGGCCACTGTTCTAGTGTTCTATTGCTGTGAAGATACACCATGGCCAAGGTAGCTTATAAAGGAAGTTGTTTAACTGAGGTCTTAATTACAATTTCAGAGGGTTAACCTATAATCATCATTGTGGGGAATGTGGTGGCATGCAGGTAGGCATGGTTCTGGAAAAGGGGCTGAGAGCTTTTTATCCTGATCTGCAGGCAGCAGGAAGAGGAAGAGAGACACTGGGCCTGGTGTGGGCTTTTGAAACCCCAAAATCCACTCCTAGTGACATATCTCCTCCAACAAGGCCACACCTCCTAATCATTTCTAAAGAGTTCCACTAACTTTTGACCAAGCATTTAAACATATAAGCCTATGGAGGACATCCTCATTCAAACCACCAAAGCCACATTTACATATTAATTCACTAATGGAAGATACAAATATTGCTATCATAGTTTAACTGTCATGAATAATTCTTATACGAGTATGGGCCTACAAATACATCTTCAAGACTCAACTTTGGGGCTGGTGAAAAGGCTCAGTGGATATCTGCGCCCACTGCCAAGTTCGGTCAGTGGGATCTACAGGTTGAAAGTATGTGTGGTCCTTCCTAACTTAAACTATGTGCATGAGAAGCATAACCTGATCTTTGTCTCCAAGCAGCAGTAGTTTATTCAATACCAACCCAGAAGCTCTTCTTGTGGCCTGATGACTGAAAGTTGTGTAGAAACAGAAGCAAAATCCACTGTCATTTTCATGAGATGAACTGTCCTTTGACCTCCACACACATATGTGGCATGTGGACACACACAGACACACACACACACACACACACACACACACACACACACACACATACACACACTCAGGCACACAAAGACAATAAGTAAAATGTAATAGAAATTTAAAAGATGACGCTTGTGATTGTTTTGTGTATAGACCCATTCTTGAATTCCAAGAGAATAGAATTCAAAAGAGAGAAAGAAAGAGATAGAGAAAAAAGAATGGAAGATTTTGCCTGAATCAGTTTTTCTGTGACATACTTCCAAAACTCATGGCTAGAGAAAATTAGTACTGCAATGAAAGAAAATTCTAGCATCATTTGGATGTAACTCCACTGAACTCATCCTAGAAGTTAGAGAAAATATAAAATATAGGAAATATTTCTTACACAGTTTTCAATTAGTATGGTCTTTCAGTTTAGAAATATATTCTATAGGAAGAATATTGAATTGAAACTCAAGGTGATTTTTAAATTTAATACATATTTTTTCTATTAGTTTTGTTCTGCCATTCTTTTCCCAGCCTCTCAATCCTCTTTCTATATTAGTTATCATAATAAAATATGGAGCTTAGTCCATCAGTGACTTGAAATTTTCTTTCTCTGGATCAGCCAGTTCTCTTTGTTGACATCCACACTCCACAGCTATTGATATGAACAGATTTTTTACTCTTTGGGAGCCCACCACCCAGCACCCAAATAAATACAGGGAGGCTTATTCTTACTCATGAATACCTGGCCTTAGCTTGGTTTGTCTCTAGCAAGCTTTTCTTAAATTATTCCATCTTCCTTTTGCCTCTGGGCTTCTACCTTTCTCTATTCTACATACCTTTCCTTACTTCTTACTCCATGTCTGACTGTGTGGCTAGGTGGCTGGCCCCTGGCTTCCTCCTCTCCTTTTGATACTTGATCTCTTCTATTTATCCTCTCTGCCTGGCAGCCCTGCCCATTTCTCTCTCCCACCTAGCTATTTGGCTCTTTGTTAGACCAATTAGGTGTTTTAGACAGGCAAAGTAACACAGCTTTACAGAGTTAAACAAATGCAACATAAAAGAATGCAACATATCCTTGCATCATTAAACAAATATTCCACAGCATAAGCAAATGTAACACATCTTAAAATAGTGTTCCACAACAGTCCACCATCTGTTCATTACTTTTTTGTCTTTCTCTAGAATGTTCTCTCTTCCCGACTTTCTGATGTATGAAGAGGTATCCTCTCATCTTCTAGGATCCAGTCTATGTTAACATATCCTCTATAGCAATCTTCATGTTGTGCTTCTCTGTCAAAAGAATTCATTGATTTTTATTTGTTTGTTTGTTTTTCCTTTTTGCTAAACAATGTGAAAATAAGATTAAGACCAACTTCTGCAAGGAATCACACACTGCATGATGGAACTTTTTGGAGCCCACTCCCTATTGGGGGATACCTTGCACAGCCTTGATGCAGGGGGAGGGGCTTGGACCTGTCTCAACTGAATGTACCAGGCTATACTGACTCCCCATGGGAGGTCTGAGGAGGGAATGGGGGTGGGTTGGAGGGAAGGCTGGGGAGTAGGAGGAGGGAAGAGAGGGAGATCTGTGGTTGGTATGTAAAATGAATATAAAAATCTTAATTAAAAAAAGAAGTGAGGAGCCACATCCTGGGCCTAGACCCTAACAAATATTTTAATTGTAAGGGACTATTTTCATCTAAGAGCCCATGGTGAACTTCAGTGTAGAATACAGAGAAATATCTTATGTGTCAAAGCTATTGGTTTATTGTTTTTAATCTAGAAAGACAGCTTTAACTGGAACTTACATGATAACAATGCAGCATAAAATGCCATTGTAGCAAGGCCACATATCATCTTCATTCTAGTTCCTGTTTATTATCTTTTGATTATAACTAGGCCAACAGCATTGCTGATATCATCAACATCAACAGCCCATGCAACACTGCTTTAGTGCTTAGTTTAGGAAACTTATCCTCAACAGAGTATTCGTGGAAGGTGAATCTTACCTTTAAAATTTGATTTCATGCACATTTAGTCAAATAGTGCCCTGAAATAAATGCATTTGTAAATGTTGAAAAAGTGGCAATTTTCCTCAGTTATATGTACAGCCCATAGTGATTTTGTATATTTCAAAGTACATTAAAAAAAATAAGGTAATCATGGACCTTCCCCAAATAGTATATTATCTTTCTCTTAACATCTTCTCTCTGTTGTCTTTCTATGGAACAATTTTTCAAAAATATATAAAATATACTGTATTTTAGCTATTTCTCAAAGCTATTTGTCGGACTATTGAATCTAAAAAGAGAGGACAAGATGAATTCATAACAAATGAATTTAATGACATTTCACTATTGAGAAACAGACTTTACACATGTCACTTGATCAATTAAGAATGGATCCAAAGCTTAGATTCTGATGTAATTTCTCTTTTGTAAAACCTAAACATCTTTGTATTAGATATTTTGGATTACATTTATTGATGGCATGACATGATTAAACAAAATGATTCTACACTGGAATACGTAACTTGAAGTCTAAATGTTTATAGTCTTCAGAGTATAATGGGTTATATTAGACTTAGCCATTGTAATGAATTCTAAAAATCCAGCAAAATGTCTAGGGTAATAGAAAGTCAGAATTCATCTTGCTTGGGAAGGAAGTTCTTTTATATTTGTAATTTCAACAAATTGTTTGGTTAGCCTGGTGAGGACAAAAGGGAAATGGCATATTTAAGGTTTGTGCTGTAGATTTCAAAGCAAAATTCAAAGGACTTATTAGGGCAAGAATTCAATTATCTCAGAATAATGGCAGTATAATTAATTACATTTCTTTGTTTTCAAGGGCTGGCAGTAGACACACCAATGGGTCAGAGTGCTACAAAGGAGTCACAGGAAGATCTAGACAGAGTCTATCCACTCACTTAAAGTTTCTGGTATTCTGTAAGTTGGAATTTATGTCTACAGAACATTTCCATTTAACTGTACTCTACTCAGAAAGTTTTAACCTAATGGCTGCAATTTACTTGGCATGTTCTTTATCTCAATTCTCCCATTCCCCATCATTTCTGCCTAGGTATGTATATATAGAAGCTTTCTGTCTTCTAGTCTCCCAACTGCTCTCTTGCTGAGCTCAAACTAGGTAACAACCGCCTATCTGTGATCAAATGCTATGCTTCAAGCCATATAGCATGACAACAGTGAACACGTCAGGCAAGGGGGAGGAAAAGGTGGCTAATTTTAAAGAATAGAAGCTGTGATTTAGACACAAATAGGTTGGTAATAATCCCTCAAAGTTCCTGCCACTTAGAATAAAGGAAAGCAGACCAAACTCAAGCAGAGTGGTTATGATAGAACAATGCTGTGATTTCAGACTCAGAGTCATAAAGAACCAAATAAGCAACTCTTTAGTATGCCAGTATGGAGGTTGTCCTGTGGGGTGCTGACACCTCCAGAGAGGAATGACCTTTTCCTTTATAGGTAAATGTAGCTGAAACTTGTTTTTTTGACTCCTGGCTTGTTCTCCCTACAATTCTTTCCTGCTGAACTCAGTAGAGAGGAGCTATTCATTTTATATAGCATCCCTCCATTCTCTGTAGTGACTACTATATCTCCAAACTCTCCAATCCATAGTCATTTTATACAGCAGGTCTTCATTCATTTTATAAAAATCTACTAGTTTCCCATAATTTCACTGCCTTTTGATATCCCAGAATTAGTGTTTCTTGTTATAGTAAAGAAGTTACAAACACCAAGACAAATACTCAGAACGTCTTTTTTTTGAAGGGCAAAGAAGAGGCACATCATGGCCAAGTGAAGTCTCAATTTGATTTCTGAAAACCAAGAAGGTGAACTTGATTTCATGAGCAGAGATGAAACTTGGGATTGCTATGCCATAAATGAATGAATAAGTAAATAAATATTCATAAGTCAAGCAATGTAACACTTTATAACCAAATTTTCTTCCTGTGGTTCCACATTGGAGATTTATATTAGTGACAAAATAGTGCAATCATATTGATAAGTATACATGGATACTATGTTAAAATATTTAACATTTTGAATTTTCCACTGTGCCTATTACATGTTATCTTCATTTGATTACAGTTTTTATGACATGTGTAACGGCAAAAGGTAGCTCAGTGATAGCTAAGTGATTGTGCTAAAAGACTGTTGATTTCTGGGGGTCAGTATCTGCATATTGCTTCTCTGTGATTTTAAGATACTGAGGGCCTGGTGAGATGGCTTGGTGATTAAAGTGCTTGCTGCATAAGCATGAGCACCAGAGTTCAGATTCTCAAAACTCAGTTAATGCTGGGTAGTTGTGGTGGCCTGTTGTAATTCTAGTCTTGAAAGGTGGAGAGAGGGCATCCCAAGAGTAAGCTGGCTTATGAGAGCAGCCATATTGGTGAGCTCTGCGTTTAGATGAGAAACCCTGCCTCATTCAAATAGATGGAAGAATGATGAAAGGTGATTGCTGTGGAATAATCCTTTTGTACACTGGAATACATAAGCTGAAGTCTAAATGCTTCAACTTTGGAGAAAGTTTATCAGAGAGTACTTAGCCATATGAGTTTGGGTTTATCTCTAGGTTCTTTTGTACCAGGCTTTCTTTTGGGCCATCAACCAGCTCCCAAATCATGACACAGAGACTTCCTGTGAAGATTCGTCACTTGTATTGGTTTAATAAAAAGCTGATTGGCTAGTAGTCAGACAGGAATTATAGATAGGACAACCAAAATAGGAGAATGATAAGAAAAAAGAAGTGTAATGAGGCAACAAGCCATGAGCCACATGGCAAAGCATGGATAAGAAATATGGGTTAATTTAAATGTTAGAGTTAGACAGCAACAAGCCTGAGCTAATGGTCAATCATTTATAATTTATATTAAGTCTCCAAGTCAATTATTTGGGAAGTGGCTGCTGGTTATTTGGGAGCAGGTGGTTGGGACAAGAAAACTCTGCTAATAGATGATCCTTGATCTTACCCTTGGGTCTTCACCTGAATCTTTGTCCATTTGCATCCACACACAGGTACCTACATAAATGCAAACACACACACACACACACACACACACACACACACACACACTAATTAACATGAGCTACCAGAAAAATTCTCCAACTTCACTCTGTACTCTCAGTGCTGCAATTCTGAAAAAAAAATATTAAAGTTGACTATGGCCAGAAAATCAGAAGTCATGCCAACTTTTCCTCTTTACAGTCAAATATATCATCTTCATATTCCCATGCTTATGATCAGTGTGTTCATGATGAATTTTTGTGACATTATGGACAGCAGAGGGCTAATTAACATGTTTACCTCTTTCTTCACAGGGTTGAATATTCCTTTTCCTCTTAGAGCCCATTTAGTTCATTTCTTTACATCTTCTTTACCCCCAATACAGTAGGAATTTAGAATGCTGAATATCTTCAAATATTTTGATGATATATCTTGAAAATAAGAGAACATGTATCAGAAATCTGCTAATGGAGAGCCATACCCTGGTCTGGGAAAAACTCTGGAGAACAACTTGAAATAGTTTTATTTTTCTCAGAGTACTAATCACCACCTCAATTCCCAATATAGTATTATAGGTCCTGTATGTTCTAGAGCAAGACTATGATTACAAATTTTCATTAATCAGGTGATTGTGAAATGACAGAGAAGCCTGTATGGGAAGTAGAAAATGGGTATTGTGGAAGAAGATGAATAAGAACCTATTCTTGCTTATAGGGAAGTTAAAGGTGTTGACAAAGGTGGAAGTGGACAATTTTTAGAGACCCTCATGTGAAAAGTAAGGTCTAGGAAGTACACTTGGTGGTACACACTGGAGTGGAGCAGAACACAATGACCAGTCAAGCAGGAGCTCTGACTTCCCATTGTTCTTCTAGCCTAGTTCTTAAGACAGTACATGTGAAAATAAAGCAGGTCTGTGGTAAAGGTAGATTCAAGTTTGTGAGAGAAATTACCTCACTACTCTTATCCCTATATTTTTCTCAATATTTTTGAATAGTACTTTTAGACAATATTCAGCAAAATTCTGTTTCAAGACAGGCAACAGAATAGCATAGAGGTTCTAAAACTACTATCTGTACACCACTAGAAATTCTATTTTCACACATAATTCTAGAAACACCAGTATTGTAAAGGTCTGTAGTAAGGCTACTGTTTTGGCTAACCGCTGGAATGTGCTAATTGATTAATTAAGTGGCTAGGTCATCTGATGCCCTCTTAAGTTTAAATTGATGAACTAGTTCAAGTCTAGAGCATCCTTGAAGGGTATTGAAGAGTAAGCTTCCAATCCTCAGAAGGTTTTTAGGAACTTTCCATGTCTTTGATTAATTTACTTTCCCCCTACAAGTCTCTTTTTTTCTGTCTTTCAGATTTTACTTTTAGGTGGGTGAGTTCTTCTTTGCTTCATATCCTTGTTTATGCTGGATTGTGGAATTAATCTCTTGTACTGTACTCTGTGTGAATAAGAATTATATATCTGAGGTTTACCTAACCAAGTACCTCATCTCATCGGAGCTGTGGTTGTGTTTTGTGTGTGTGCGCCAGGTGCATAGTATGTATGTCTACTTACATGTGTTTATGTGTGCATGTGCCTCATATGTGGTACATGTGTGTGCCTGCATGCATTTATGTGTGCATATGCCACTTGCATGCAGGTGCCTTCAGATATCAGAGGGTGTTGGATCCCCTGTAATAGTAGTTACAGGCAATTGAAACCCACTTGACATGGGTGCTGTGAACCCAGTCTGGCTCCCCTGCCAGAGTAGTATGCTTTTTAACCTAACCACTAAGCCATCTGTCCAGGCACCACATGTAGTTTCAGTTGAGTAAAATCTTCAGCTTAGGAATTATTTGATTTTAATTTGAATGATGATGAAAAATATCGCCCTTATAGATAAAGTATAAATAATATCTTTAATTCCAGCCTTGGGAGGCAGAGGCAGGGGGATCTCTGAGAGTTTGATGTAGGCTTGCTCTACACAATAAATCCCAGGTCAGCCAGATCTACATAGTGAGACTGTCTCAAAAAAAAAAAGGAAACAACAAACAAATAAATGAACAAACTAAACAAAACCACACACTCATGTATTTTGTGAATGTGCTATTGTGTTTTGGATGGGACACAGTTCTCATAGGCTTTGGTGGGCACTTTTCTGGGTTATGAGGCCTAGCTTGCTCAGAAGGTACTGCTGAATTGTTTTCCAGGACTGGTGTGGCTAATGGGATTATGTTATCTGTTTGAGTATTGCTTCTTAAAAGAAGATAATCTCTGGAAGGGCAAACACTGAGGTTGATTGCCCCATCGAATCTCATCTGAAATGTCTGTCTTTCCTGATCTATCTAGTTGTAAGAAGCTCATGCCATCACCTGTTGCCACTACCACCATGCTTTTCCTATCAGATAGACCATGTTTTTGCAAACCACGAGCCCAGATGAATCCTTTCTTTCATACATTGCTAATTTCAGGTACTCAGAGATAAGAAACTGATCTCCTCAGCACCATCCCAGAAAGAGCACCATGGTGTCAGGAGATGATTACTCCATGCATCTGCTGTTACTGCTTTACCTCAAATGCTGATGATTTTCACTAAAGACTTTTTGTTCTATTTGTCTTGACCTGCCTTTCCATATTGCAGTATCTGCTCTGGCTTTGCTTTATTTGGGAAAAACTAAGAGAATGTTAAAGGGGACTGGGAAAGATTTTTAGTTTCATTGGGGGAAGGAAGTTAATAATGCCTACTTTTATCATCCCAATTTGATATTTTTTTCCACAATTTATTTTTATTTTGTGTGAATGAGTACTATTTTGTCTGCATGTATGTCTGTGTACATGTGTGACTGATGTCCACAAAGGTCAGAAGAGGGTGTTGGATTCCCTGTAACTAGAATAAGGAAGGAAGGGAGCCTTTGTTATGTGATTTGATGATGGATTGATTCTCACATTTCTGAAAAGTATATGGTTAGTTCTAGCATTCTCTAACACACACTGAAAAAGAGATACATTATGGTGTTTGAGAAATGTTGTTCACTCTATAGCTAAGACTAGAAACATTATCACAATTTTGTATTTACTCTACTCTGTAGTAGTGTGGTCTTCCCATTTCCTCGTCACATTAGCATTTGGCCCTCTTCCTGGCAGGCAACCTGTGATCAGCTCAGCCTTCTTTGCCCCAGAGCCCTTTTCCTGGAGCCCACAGGAACACAGATGTTGGTTTTACAGGGTCATTTCACCTTGACCTTCTCTGCTTCCTAGGTCAGTTGTTTCTTTCCTTTACTTCTTGTTTTAATACATTTTATTTCTGATTCACATTTGTTAATTGTAATTGGTTTTTGTGTGATATTTCAACATATGCCTTCTGTGTGCTCTAATCAAATTCTAGCTTCCCTTATCCCCCACCCCTCTAGGAATTCCTATTCTACATTCAAAGTGAGGCCAGAGAGAGAGACACACACACAGAGAGAAAGAGAGACAGAGACAGAGAGAAGACAGAGAGAACATGTCTTTCTGTGACTGCCTTGTTATTGTTTTTTTAACCTAATATCCCCTACTCCCAACCATTTTGCTGCATAGGCCAGGGTTTCATTTGTCTTTTCTTTATAACTGAATAATCTTCCATTTTGTGTATTTATATTTTATTAATCCATTTGTCCTCAGAATATTCACTGGTTTTGTTAAACACTTTCCTAACCAATTTCATATAAGAAAGATGCAGGAGAGAAATCCCCTGTGTTTTTACATATCTGGAACTATTTTTAGCTTACCATGGCATTTGGCTGTTGATTATGTAGAATACGGGATTTCTGAGAATAATTTACCAAGGAACTCTGACAGCACTGCTACATTGGTTCTGGGTTTTGGAGTGCCTGATGAATACGTTATCCATCTGTGGACTGCTGTTTTAAAGACTATCTTTCTCTGAGCTGCAGCTCTTTTTAGGGTCTTTATGACATCATAAGATATTTTTAGAGTTAGACTTTCCTTTGATTGTTTGAACCAAATTTTTTCAGCATAGAACACAGAAAAATATTTGCTATTTCTTATTTGATAAACTCCCTAGCATTTTTCTCTTCTCTTATAAGAACAGTGTTCTCTTGACTGATTATCTATTTTATGTCATTCCTTTTATCTTTCCTATGCCTTTTTTGCATTATAGATTATCCCTTCAATATTGTCCTACAAAATTTGGAGTTTTTTATTGTTCTCTGATGGTTTTTCTTGGCTTGTAGATTTTGAGGATGAAATGACCTAATGATCAAAATGATCAAAGTATACAAAGTAGAGGTTTTTAATATCATGATTCCCCCCCTAGGATCATGATTTTTCCATTGAACTTCTTATTGTTTACTAACATTTTAAGAGCTCTCTGATAATTTTTAATAGCCTGTTGATTTTAAGGATGAAATGACCTAAAGATCAAAATAAACAATTTGGAGGTTATTTTTAAATCATAACTTTCCCCCTAGATTCATTGTTTTTCCTTGGGACTTTTAATTATTTTGGTCTTTTTTGGCTCTCAGGAGTTCCTCAGAACATGTCTGTTCACATTTAATCATGGCAAAGTGCAGGGCCGTCCAAGACCCTATATGGGTTTGCGTCGTAATTCATACGGCAAGAGTTATACACACTAAGAACTGTGAGAACAAAGGGGAAACTGACTCCTCCTTCCTACTCCATCTTTAAATGTTGTAGATGTAACTGTCTTGTTAAATAAGAAACACAGAGCCAATGCAGAGATGAAAGCCCAAGAGGTCAGAGCTAAGAGCTAAAAGCCTTACCCTTCACTGCTGCTGCTGTCCTCTTCAGTCAAGAGAGCTACTTCCTGTCTGTTTGCCTTTTTTAATAGACTTTCTATTCTGCCTTCTCATTGGTTGTAAACCCAACCACATGACTTCCTTGTCACTGCCTGTCTGTACAGACCTCCAGGTCTTCTATGATTGGTATTGAGATTAAAGGCATGTGTCTCCATGTATCCTTGAACACACAGAGATCTGCCTAGGTCTGCCTCCCAAGTGCTGGGATTGAAGGCGTGTACCACCACCGCCCAGCTTCTGCTATGGCTTGCTATTAGCTCTGACCCCCAGACAACTTTATTTATTAACATACAAATAAAATCACATTTCAGTACAAATAAAATATCACCATAAAATGTGGTCTCTTCAGCCATGTACTCCTGTCCTTCACATTCCAGGCTGATTACTCTGTCAGTTTTGTGTGTCTGTCACTATTCCTTAGTCTATTATTGGCTGAAATCTCTCATTATTAAAAACTCCATTTCCTGACAATTGTTTTGTGCATGGTTATATTCTTTCCATTATGCAAATGAATATGGATTTATGGTTTTCCCGAAAGACTCTTGCAGAGAAGACTACAGAACACACTTTGAAAACTCTTGTTCTAAATTATTTATAAACCCCCTTTCTTAAAAGAAAAAAACCTACAAATACAAACAAAACAAAATCCTACACCATCTTTTTTTTAAAAGCCCCATTGAACCTATCTTTTTAAGTCTGGTTAAATTTTCTCAGCCATTGTTATTTTATTAAAATTAATTTAGTTTTGTTTTTATGAGTGTTTCTCCTACATGCATGTATTTGTACCACAGGTGTACCTGCTACGTGCAGAGGCCAGAAGAGGAAGCTGGACTCCATGGTAGTGGAATTACAGAACATTGTGAGCCCCACTATGGATACTAGGATTTGAATCTCCATCCTCTGTAAGAGTAGCAAAGACTCTTATCTAATGAGCCGTTTCTCCAGCCCTTAGCATCATCATTTTGAGACTTGGTCGTTTTGCTCATGAATTCACACGTGCACTAAATATCCACTCTTTTTTTTAAATTAATGAGTTTTGCCTTATGAGTATATCATGATTCATTCAACTGTTGAAGGACATTAACGTTGTTTCAGATTGGATAGCATGAATTTAAATGGTAATCAAGGTGAGCTCATTCTTGCAGGTAAATCCATGAACCAATAGAATTATTGTCCTTCTCTGTCCTTACAAGAAGATACATACAATGTCCACTCTCTAAGTGCTGGAAAGAGAGCTAAGTGGTCAAGAATGGCTTCTCACAGCCACCTTAACTCCAGCTTCAGGGTATCTGAATCCTTCTTTAGCCTCTGTGGGCATTTGTACTCCCATGCCCTTAATCCACATATAAACACACATGATGTAAAAATCAAATAGCTCTCAGAAATGACTCCCCCTCTTCCCTTTCTCTGATAAGTTGAAGACAGTGCACAAAGGTGGCCCTCTGGAAAGAGGATGGAATCCTTCACCACAGACTGAATCAATCATCTCCCCAGAGTCTGTTTTTTAACCTTCAGAATCTTGAAAAACACATTTCTGTCACTGAAGCCACCCAATGTTTGGGATCTTGTTGTGGCAGCTTAGTCAGAATAATGTAAGTGTTGAAAACAAATTCCACAAAAGAAGAGCATGTCTTTATTCAGAAAATTATAAACCCTACAGAAAATCATTGGGACAATTTAAGAATAGTATTTGAAATATTCTATATTACAAAGAAGTTGATTGTCCTTAAGTCTATGAATTCAGTGACTTTAAATCAAGACCGATTCATAAAATCTTACCAAAAAAGGGGGTCGGCGTCTATGAATGATGAAGACACATGAAAGAAGAAGGTGTGAGGACTTGCCTCAGGGTTTCAGTGCTTATCATCTGGCTCTGATGGCTACCACTGGGCAGCTCCTGGACAGCTGGAGAAACAACCCAAAATGGAAGAGCATGCCTGTGGAAACGGGTCTGGGTAGGCTGACGAAGACTTGCTGTCTGATCACAGGATTGTCTGGTATTGGGTGGGACTGAATGTGCAAATCTTTCCCATGTTTTTACGATGATGGTGCTACCATGATGGTGGGCGAAGGGGACCATTGGTGAATGTTGAGGCCATAGGGTTACCCCCAAGTCAGAGGATGACATTTGGACCCCCAGTTTTGAAAAGGGCTTGAGGGTGTGAGCTTATTCCTTCTGGTCTTCTGCCATGTGAGGACACAAAACGAAGGCCATCAAGAGACACCAAAGCCAAACCTTGACCTTAAACATTCCTGATGTCGAAACTAAGAAATAAGTATTCGTTCTTTATAAATTTCCAAAACTAAAGTGTTTTCTTAAGGAAGAATGAAAGTAAGAAAAGCTGCTAAACTACTGCTAAGAAGATGATGGATCATGACCTAATAGAAAACGGACATCTAGTTCACATCACACAGGAGCGCGTGTCCTGATGGTAAACCGATGTCTACTTCACATCACATAGGAGCGCGTGCCCTGGCAATTAGATGCCTAAATGGGAAAAATAAAAATTGGTCTTTTGAAAGAAAGATATGGGAGTTTATGATTTTTAATTTAAGGCAAATCACATGTCCATCCTGAATCATAGCTTTGACATTCAAACTATAAATTTTAAAATTTTTAATTCTTGAAAAGAAAGAAGAGAAAACAAAACAGCTACAAAGTAGGAAACGTTATTTGTAGAAAGTAGATTAAAACAATTCTCTTAGAGAACGTGAAGCTTATGAATTCATCCATGCTGGGTCAGCGGTCTCTGCCCTTCCCTGCAGCACTGTGGTTATAACCACACATCACCAATTCTGATTTTGACTTGGCTTGTGGGAATCTGAGCTCAGGTCCTCATGCTTGCCCATCAGGCTCTTTATTGGTGGAGCCGTCTCCTTGGGCCACTTATATAGTTTATATAAAGGGCAAAGAACATAAACAACAAAAATTAAAAGACATACAAATTAATAGATTTATGGAAAGGAAATGTTATAAAGGGCAAAGGAGATAAAGCTAAAATAAAATTTAAAACATACAATTAGAGTTGCAGCTGGGGGCCACACCAGGGTCTGTGGCCCTACTGCAGCCAGGGTCTGTGCTGGTGTCTAAGGCACCTGTTACCATCGAAGGACATGTAGACACCGGGATCGATGGCCATGATGGTGTCTCAGGGGCTTACTGCTGCTGGGGCAGTGGTGACATCCAGTCCCAGCCACTGTCGAGGACCATGTCAGAGTCCATGGTTCTACCATGGCTGGGGTCTGTGCTGAAGTCCGGGTCCTGAATTGCCACCAAAGGTCTCATCGAGGCCCTGGGTTAGAGCTGCAACCATTCCCACCTGAGTGTCTAGTCCCTCTCCCCAGAGCCAGGATGTTGACTTTGCCTAAGTTGCTGCTGAGGGCCATGTCTGGGTCCTTGGTCCAGCTACAGCTGGGATCTGTGTAGATGTTTGTGGCTTGTGTTACCCCAGGGGGACTTAGAAACCATGTGAGATGAAATCAGAGGGCTATGCTGAGCTGGCCACATCCTTTGCTGGGCCTGGAAAAGCTGGCCTTGCCTCTCGCTGGACACCACAACAAAAGAGCTGGCCCCTGCACCCTAGAGAGATGACTGCTACCCCTCACCACAGGTCAAGGTGAACTGACCCTCAAGGCATGCTTGTAGGGGAGCTGACTCCATCCCCTCGCCTGAGGTGGGTAGCCCCAGGGGACCGACTGACCAGCTTGGCTCCCATTCAGGCCCACAGCTGGGCTTTGGATTGACCCACCCATCTAGGACCTGCTGGAGCTGGTGAAGGCACTGGTCCAGTGATACTGTTAGGGTGGGAGTTCTACCTCACACAGCTCCTCCCCTAAACCTGCCTCTTCAAAGCCCGCCAAACCCAGCTCCTCCCTCAGAGATGATCAAGACCACTCCCACAGGTCGATATATAATCAGCATCCCTGAAAACAGACTCGCGGTTCTTCTGGTCTCATACCCTTCTCCTCTCTGTGGGGCCCGGGAATCGCTTGGGAATGCTTTACCCATTAAATCGGGGCTTTTCTAATTCGGTCAGATTTGGTTTGTTGCCACAGCGGAGAGGCCTTCAGGAATCCTAAAACTTATCAGATACCTGGAAGATCTCCAAGACTGAGGGCGGCCACAGGATATCCCAGAAGAGTTCCGGTGAGGATCCAGTGATGATGGTGTACCAGAAACCAGAGGCCTTGAACCAGACCAGTGATTCGTTGCAACAAATATTTGCCAGTAAAGGTGATGGGCCAAAGAGGTGTACTATATGGCACACTGAGGCCTCCATGGCTACCAGGACTAATGAAGAGGTGTTGGAGAAGCAGGAAAGAAGGAGAAGCAAAGAGATTTTTCTGCTGAAGTGGTTTTGTTTTTTCTTTTGCTTTTGTTCGTGTGTTTGCTTACTTTGATTTGTTTCCTTACGTGTGTGTTGGGGGGGGGCAGGGATGAGGGGAGGATATGGGGGGACTGGGAGGTGAACAGAATTGGGGTGCATGAGTCAATAAAGAAGTTAAAAAAAACATTCAAATTAATAGAATTGTAGAAATGAGATGTTAAACAAACTTCAGGATAATGCATACATCATTAAGAGTAGGAAAGAGATAACGGGTAGGGAGCATGTGAATGTCAATGGGATAGGCAATATCCTGCTTACTGAGCTGGGGGTTGGAGGCATATCTTAACCATA
The DNA here is from genome assembly GCA_902168405.1 of Peromyscus aztecus. Lineage (NCBI taxonomy): Eukaryota > Metazoa > Chordata > Mammalia > Rodentia > Cricetidae > Peromyscus > Peromyscus aztecus. The sequence continues at coordinate 31,475 of CABHPQ010141669.1, forward strand.
TTGTTTTTATTGTTCATGTACAATATATTTGTGATATTTCCCTTGTGTATAGTTTTAAAATATATGGAATACTACATCTAAATTACATTCCTTTTTATTTATCAAATTACCAAGTCCCTCTGAGTTGGATAATGAAAGATAAAGCATCTCAGGTAATTTCAGTTGCGTCCCGGCCCTTACTTTTCTGTCTCAGATCCCTGATTTTTATTATTTTTATTATATGACCTTTGGCTTGTCAAGGACTGTGATGGCATTTTCTGTGTGATTCAATAAAGTTTAGACTTTTCTTTAAGGTTGATTCTGAACATTTTCTTCAGCTAAACCATTTACATTTTCATAATTACAAGAATGTTATATGCATCCTAGCAATAGACTGTGGTTAAATCACTACACACATTCTCCTGTCTGAAAATCAATTCTGAAATGTTCTGATCCCACAAATTATCTTGGAATTTATTTTGAATTCATTGCTAATTGTCAAGTTAATTTTTCCTCAAGAACCTTGAAAATATTGACAACTGAGTCTCATTCTTAGAAATTCTAATTATTTTTATTTTAACCAAATTTAATCAGTTTGGGCACAGGGATTTAAAACATATGAACTGACTGGAATCTGGCCTCTGTCGTGACTCTTGTGCTACTACTTACATTGCATGTTGCCTCTTTCTTAAATTTATACTGGATTTTCGAAGTAAAATTTTATTTTCATGTTTGTAAATTTCTAATGGGCTACCTGTTTGTAAGAGTCTTATTTAATTACCACATTGTTAGTAATGTTACATTTGGTTGACAACTTACCTACATACAGACTTCCTGAAATAAAAATACGTTCATAGAATTTTTATTTCAGTATCCAGTAATGGTGGTAAGTCTAATGTCGGTCTGATTTCATAAGTAAATACATTTCTTCATTTTGGAGTTCTAAAATTTTAATATTATTTGAATACCCACTTTTCATTAGTTTATCCTCTCTCAATATTAATGCCATTATAACATTCATTAGCTCTGGGATATATTTTCTGAGTTTCTGAATAGTCTCTTAGGTGATTAAATAAAATTTTATTAGCTACATAAGAAATAAAAACCAATGAAACAAATTTAAATGAATTTAAATTCAAGAAGTAAAAATAATTCAAATTCTGTGTTATTAATAAACATTAATTTATCATGTAAAATGTAATAATATTGAGATATTTGCATTTTTATAATTTCTTAGTATTAATTATGTAGCTTTATAAGTATGATGCATATTGACTCATAGTAGGATTTCAAGAATTTGAAGTAATAAAGAATTCTTAATTTCATCATTCCTCAGGTTTCTTTTCTTAAACCTGAGTTTTTGTGCTATGGTTTGGACTCTATAATTTCTAAGCATAGTTACTTTATAACTTAAGTATATGATGGACTTAAAGTTCTATGTCAAACATAAATGTGCTTCTACATTTTTGTGTACATTTATTTTACATTTATATATGAGACATATATGTGAATAGGTACGTAGTGTCAAAGGTAAAAACAATTATAAAGATTCCCTTTATTTTTTCCCCAAATACTATTTTTATTTATTCTTCTCTCATATATTGCATCTCTACCATGGTTTCTGCCCTCCTCCAAGTTCCTCCTCCACCACTGCCCCTCTCCCTCAGATCCACTCTGTTCCCCTTCAGAAAAGAGCAGGCCTCCCAGGGATATCAACTGAACACTGCATAAAAAGTTAAAATAAAGCTGGGCACATACCCTCATATCAAGGCTGAATTAGGCAGCCCAGTAGGAGGAAATGGGTCCCAAGAGCAGGCAAAAGAGTCAGAGACAGCCCAGCTCTCACTGTTAAGAATACCACAAGAACACCAAGCTACATAACCATAAATAACATATATGCAGAGGATCTAACTAAGTTCCATACAGGCTCCCCGATTGTCCCTTCAGTCTCTGGGAGTCCCTATGAGCCCTGGTTAGTTGATTCTGTGGGCTGTGTTCTTGTGGTGTCCACCCCCTGGCTCCTACAGTCCTTCCTCCCCTTCTTCTGCAGGATTCCCCAAGCTCCAGCTAATGTTTGGCTGTGGGTCTCTTCATCTGTTCCTGTCAGTTGCTGGATGAAGCTTCTCTGATGACAACTGGACTAGGCACCAGTATATGAATATAGCAGAGTATCATTAGGAATCATTTCATTGACTTTTTTCCCTCTTTTTGCCAGTCGTGTTTGGTTCTATCCTAGGTCCCTGGACCATCTAGCCTCTAGTTCCTGGCCCTCCAGGCAGTGTCAGATATGGGCTCCCTCTCATGCTGTTGGCCACAACTTGAACCAGTCATGGGCCACTTCCACAACTTCTACTCCTCTCTTTACCCCAGCACATCTTGCAGAAAGGGCAAATTGTTGGTCGAGGTTTTTGTTTCTGGGTTAATGTTCCAGTCCCACCACTGGAGGCTTTGCCTGGTTCAGGCTCTGTACCCCCCATTACTAGGAGTTTTCACTAGAGTAAAAGATCCCCTTTAAAACATCACGAAGCCAGTTCTTTTGCCACACCTATTCTCCACTCTTCCTCTTTTATGGGCATGTCACAGTATTCATCATGGCCTATGCTTAACAATTTATTGTGATTACAAACTAGGTGGATTTCTTTTGTGACTTATAGAATATCCAGGTGTCCCATTATGTATGATGTTAATGACTTTCTTATGTGTCTATCTACTTACATTTGGCTCTCTCTGCCAGACCTTTCTGCAATTTAACCACACAGCCAATTAGAATTAAGTTACTTTAAGTCAACATTTTGTTTGTAGATTTTTCTATCTCCAAGTGGATGTAGATACAGGAATCATTACTGCTTTATTTCCTGGCTGTTTTTTGTTTTGTTTTGTTTTAAATTTTGTTTTTTTT